>LKEB01000079.1:84797-150020 GCA_003795295.1 Cytospora leucostoma
TTTTTTGCCTGGGGGCTCGGCCTTGTCTGTCATGATGCCTCCCCGTCTGAGCGGAGTGGGCCTGAGCTGGAGGCGTTGCTCGGATCTTGATTGTACTTTAGTGCGCGAGTGTGGTTGGGGAGCGATGCATATCCTGCTTCTGCCGATGAGACTGCTGTGTCTCTGTGTAGTTGTACTTGAGCGTATACCGTGCAAGATCTAACTGCTTGCTACTATGATTTACTTACACCACTACTTTTGCGAGGTCCCTCAGTCTGTCACTTTCGATTGTCCTGCCCAACAACCAATCGAATCATCAGCTACAAGGATCTCTCCAGCTCGGTTTTAGTTATTGCGAGACCATGTCACATCAAACAAGGGGGTCAGTGTCTCACGAGTTTTGAAAAGTCAACATCGATACGGTATGATCGTGGATATTGCGGCCCCATCCATGTCATGGAGTGGGCAGGTCCACTGACCGGGTCGCTGTCAGATCACCGGTTGAGACTGTGCTGCGCAGTCACCTGTCGATATCAGGAACAGTAGCATTGGGAAGGTAACTATCGCCTATGTCTACACATTTACCCGTGTAATAGATTGTAAGCCATTCTAGAACTCCGCCAGCCATTTCAGAAGAAACACGCCACATCATCATGCCATCGTACAAGATCACAGGGCCGCGATAGCCCTCAGCAACACATCCACCGCCCTCTCACTGACCTCACTAGCGCCGTCCTCGTCTGTTCGTCCCTTGAGCAGGGAAGAAACATCACTGAGGACACCAAGCGGGATATAGCACCCCGTCTTGGCTCTGTCCAGACTCTCCTTCAGACGCGAGGTATGCTCCCACTCCTTTGCCGCGACCTCCGCCCTCTCGATGACCTTCTCCGGGATCCCGCACATCGCAGCGCAGTGCATACCAAACGAGCCCTCCGCGACGCCCTCCTCAAGCTTGTACAGGAATGTCACCCTGCGATTAGCGTTGTCCACATGAATTTGCATCCTCCTGGGCTCGATCTCCGGGTGGTTCTCGAACTCGGTCGCCAGGCTGTGATAGTGTGTAGCGAAGAAGCCGACGCAGCCAACATGGGACGCGATGTGATGCAGCACGGCCTGTGCAACAGCCACACCGTCATAGGAGGACGTGCCGCGGCCGAGCTCGTCGAGGATGACCAGTGAGCGGGGAGTCGCCTCGGACAGGATTTTCTTTGTCTCGGACAACTCGACGAAGAACGTAGACTGTGCCGCAAAGATGTTGTCGTTGGCACCAAGTCGAGACATGATCCGGTCGACAGGTGTCAGTCGGGCAGCCGTAGCCGGGACATAGCAGCCGATCTGAGCCATGATCACCGCAATGCATGACATCCGTAGCACTGTCGACTTCCCTGCTGCATTGGCACCAGTCAAAAGGTTAATCTTAGCCCCGTCTCCGCCAAGCTTGATGTCGTTGGGAATGAAGTCGTCGACACTGTTCAACATGCACGGGTGGCGCAGCTCATCGAAGTCCACGACACTTCGCTCGTCATCAACGAAGACAGGGCGGCAACTGGGCTGGCCCAAGGCTGTTGACGCCTTCGCCAAGCTGATCAGGCAGTCAAGCTGCGAGATGACCCTGATTGCCTGCAGCCAGGTCTCATTGTCCGTGTCGAAGCGCTTGAAGAAGCTGGCGGCGACGTCTTTCACAACCTGGGAGTGCGTCTCCTCTGCTTCTTGCAACTCTCGCACAAGCGCATCAAGCTCCTTGAAGTAGTAGCGCTTGACCTGTATGGTGGCGGACATCTGACGCCAATCTTTGGGGACCTTGACTGCTTTGGGTACTTCGATCTGGTAGATCTCCTTGCCGACGTCGCAGAACTTGAGCTTCCTGCATCTGAGATTGTCCATCTGCTCGGCGAGGAGTTCGTCTAACTCCTTCTTAATTCGCTTGATGTTGTCGTTACTCTCGTCAAATTCCTCTTCGATACCACGTTCGGGGATGAACAATTTCTCATCTCGGGCCTTTCTCCGGTCAAAGGCATTCTTCCAGAAGTCCAGAGGCTCCTTCAAGTTGGGCATTGACTTGATTAGTCTGTCCACGAGACTGTTGCCACCCCCAAAAGCGCTCATGAGAGTCATCGTGTAATCAATCTGCTCGAACCCATCAAGAACTCTGACGAAATCATCTGGCTTGCACACGCCGGCGTGGATCCTGGAGACCAGGCGCTCAAGATCAGGAATCTTGGCCATTTCGGACGAAAATTGTTCGCGAACGCTGCGATCAGCATTCAGCAACTCAACCGCGTCCAGACGCTCATTGAGTCTGTTTATGTTGCATAGGGGATGGCAAAGCCATTGCCGGAAGAGTCGCTTGCCAAATGGCGTGACACATCGGTTCAGTAAGCTGAACAGGGTGCCTTCTGAACCGCCATTGACAGTGTTGGCGAAGATTTCGAGGTTAATCAAGGTCTGTCCGTCGAGTATGAGTGTGCCATTTTTGTGTATGGGGTTATATCGCTGGAAGTTGGCCTGAGACAAGAGGGTCCTCTCAAGCTTCAGTACTCTCAGGTACTGGATCAATGCGCCAAGGGCCGACATCAATAGGTTCTTGTCTCTCGCCTCCTCGAGGGCCTTAGGCCAGACCTCGTCTTGGGCCCCTTCATGCACGAAGTAGCCACCGCAGTCCAGCTCGCGGCGTGTCTGGTCAGAGCCCCAGAACTCGCTGTTGGACTTGAGATGATTCCAGATCGTGGTCGGCGTGGTGTTGTTCTTCAGAATGCGCAATGCCTTTGCCGAGATGTGGGACTTTTCCAGCAACAACTCTCGGGGTGATATTTGGGCCACAAAAGTCTCGAACTTGGTAAGGTCCACGTCATCCACGAATTCGGTGATTGAAAACTGGCCAGTGGCAGCGTCGACAAACGCAATGCCAAATGCGGGCTTTCCGTCCACAGTGGCTTCCTTGATAGCGGCACAATACACAGCCATGTCATCCTGAAGCATGCTTCCGTCAACAAGGGTGCCTCCGGTCAGGATGCAAGCCAGCTCTCGACGGATGACCTTGTCTTCCTTGGCCTTTGCGGCCTTAGGACCCTTGATATCGCGCTCACGCATCTCTTTGCCCAAGGCCGATTCCATCTGGTCAACACGGGCAACCTTGTAGCCCTTGGCAATGAACTGGTTGACCCACATATCAAGCGATCCCTCGGGGACCCCCACCATGCGCATGTTGACACGGTCTGTCATCTTCAGGTCGAATAGCTGGTGGCCGAGAGTAGCGTCGTTCTCGTACAGCTCGTAGAACTTGCCCTTCTTGAAGAACACAACCGTATCCCAGAGCTTCTTCTTGACATCCCAGTACTGCTGCTCAAAAGGAGAGAACTTCTGTGACGGGGGGATGTAGAGAGTAGAAGGTTCGTAGTCGGGATGGCCAGGAGGATTACGATTAGCGTCAAGGGGTTCCGCCAGCCAACGATGACGCTTCTCTGGCTCCTTGTCGCATGCCCGTTCCTTTATCTTTGAAGCAGTCGTCTTGGGCTTGGGGGTGACCACAGATGTAGGCTCCTTTCTCGGCTGAATATCGTTAGGGTCGTATAGCCATTGTTGGGCTGTCGAAGTAGGAGGTAGGTCTACCAGAGATTCGTCCTCGTCGACATCCTCCTCCTTCTGGGTCGAAACGGGGGAGCTCGCGAATCGCTTTCGTGAATTAGGTGCAGATTTGGCAGCAGGCCGCTTCCTCTTCTTGGACTTTGAGGGGGCATCTGATTCGTCAGAGACAACAAAGTCGTCCATATCGTCTGTTGGTTCCCAGTCAGCCATAGTTCAGTGGCACATGGCCGAGACCAACCAGTCCGACACAAGCAGAGGTTACGTTTTGCTGATATTTCCACATACCGTCATCGTCTTCCAGAATCTCGTCATTTCCTCCCTTGTATTCATCCTCATCCTCATCATCGTCCTTGACGGCGACGCGAGCGCGGGCCCTGCTTCGCGCCTGACGCGGTTGACGCGGCATGATCATGTCGTCTTCGTCGGATGACTCGGCGTAATTAACGGCCTTCCTCACCTATGGAGCAGTATATCAGTTAGCAAGTTGAAGCGAGAGTGCGGGGGCGAGTGCAAAACTTGCCTTGCGAGAGGGACTGCTGCTTGGAAGCACCTTGGGAGTGACAGCTGCCTTGTCGTCGAGCTCATCTGGAGAGGCAGGGGACGGCAGGGAATCGCTTGAAAGTTTGGTGTCAAGGACCATAGCGTCTACGTTCTCCTGGGAGCTAAGAGGCTCTACCACGTCGCTACTAGGGACGGGGGTGATGTTTGTGGGACGCTTCGCGAAGGACAGCGAGTTGCTCTTTGTGGTTGTCTCTTTCAGGCATGATGACTTCCTGTTCTCCTTGATGGTAGAGGGGGTCTTGTCAGAGCTTGGGGTTGCGCCATTGGCCTTGGGCTTGGGCTGGGTGGCAGCCTTGGTAAAGAATCCCAAGATGCTTTGCTGCTTTCCGGTCGACGAGGGCGTCTTGGCCGAGACGGTAGATTTCTCGCCCATGCTGGTGGGATTTGGGGTCAATTGATCAATTAGACGGACATCAGACGAAAAGAATAAAGGCAACAGAAAGGACAAGCGCCAACAGACAGGAATTAACACAGTACAATACGCAAATCGGAGGTGGAGAGGACTGGTATGGAACTCGAGTCTTGATTTGAAAATGCCGGAATATTGATACAGCTGGAGGCAAGTGGAAACGAGGACGAGACGTGACGTGACGTGACGCGGTTCCAAGGGAAAGCGCGTCAACCGGTCTGGGGTCGCGTCAGGAAGCCCCACTCTGTCCCTATATCCCAGGTACCGTATTGGTGTCAATCAGGTATGGTGGGTACTTACGCCTTAGGACATCGGACACACATCACCCGCCAATTCAACCAGCAACCAGACATCAACCAGCAACCAGACATGCAACATTCAACACTCCCTGAATATTCCACAAAAAGACCAGTCTTCGCAGCATGTCCAAATACTCTTGGCAAAGCGAATGTGACTGTGGCATAGAAAGTGCCATCTCAGATTTCAGCATCAAAAGAGGGCGCAGTACGTAACCCCACTGAGCAGCGAAGAACTACCTGGGCACTTGGGACAGCCCCAAAGTCCTCCCATAATGCTTGGACACTACCTTTCATCGTGCTTTTTCCGCAGGCTTTTTTTCGGGCATGCAGTGTGCCCGTCGCCTCGCGCCACATGTACTCGAAAGTCAGTGGCATATCAGCACTGCATGCTTCTTCTCGGCTCTCAGATAAACGCCTCATATGTGTATTGAGCCCCGACCAGTGGAATTCAGCTAAGCTGTGAGGTCTGGCAGTCAGGATCCCGACATCACACAGTGACACCCCGACCAAGCTCCCCGGAGAGCATTAGTCTTTTGTACACCTTGATTCAGAAGTCAACGACAACGCTATCAGCCACCCGACCCAGCTCCCCTCAGCGCGCAAACCAAGTCAAGGTCACCATCCGTGTGCAAAAACCTAGCCTTCCACAGCCACCGGCTTATCCGGAGTGAAGCATGCAGCCATGGCACTTTTGATTGCCTCCAGAAGTGGCACAAGCAAGGTGGTGGTACTTCCAAGCCGAGACTCAGGAGTCAGATGTGACAGAATGCGTCTCATGCATCGTTCATTCTTTCGAATCAATCCATTTTTGCCACTGCCCGAAGACTATTGGCTTGCGACGGTGCCAGCGGTGCCTACCACAGATGCCATCTTTGCCAATTTGCCAGAATGAATTCGGTACGAATCTCGGCGTGCTTTTTTGGAGCTGATAGCACTCAGCTTGCTTCTCGAGCAATGCGAATACCAAGTGCAGAAAGTAAGTACATGGCGCACTCTGGTCAGCTGCCCATGAACCCCCCCCCCCCACTCCTGCTTCCCCATTTCTGTTCCATTGTTCTTGCACTCATGCCTCACGCTGGTCGAGTGATTAGGTGCATCAATCACGCTTTCATTCAAAATATGCAGCATCGTCATTAGACTCGATTGAGGAGAAGCACGAGTGTCGGTAATATTATCAATCTAGCACTCCCCCTGCAATAGCCACTCCCTCCAGCCACATGCGAGATACGTTTCCGTGTTCATCGGCCTTATACCCTCTCCTCATCGATGACCAGGTTCCTCTTGGCCCACCTCCTGACTTTACCGTCAGCTTGGTGGTGCTTCCTGCCGCTGCCACTGCTGCTGTTGTTGTTACCCTTGCTGCTTCCGTTACCCTTGCCCTTGCCCGTACCCTTGCCTTTGCTACTACCAGTGCTGCTAGCCTTGCTCCCGGACCCGGTCGCCGTCGCCGACACCTTAGCAGCGCCCGTGGCAGCCGCGGCAGCTGGAGTCTGGACCGAGGCGGCCTTGGAGACAACGGACAGGTTGAGCAGCGACGAGACGGCGGCGAGGTTCTTCACGGCCTCGTCGGACCCGGCGTTCTGGTTCGCTTTCACTGCTGCGGGTAAGTCCTTCTGGTCCTGTTTGACCTGATCGAGCACACCATCCAGAGTGGACGCCGTCTCGATATCGGAAGGCGTGAATACCTTGGAGTCTGTGTCGACTTGCTGAACAGCAAAGCAGCCGCCTGCGGGGAGTTGCGTTAGTCATGGGTCTTTATCTGCAGTTTTAGATGGAGGTTGCAGTCTCTTACCGAAAGGACCGGCCAGGGCATTGTTTCGGCATCGGACTGTGCACACGTTGCCGGTGGACGCTACATATATCTGTCAGCCTGTGTCTGTCATCGTGTGTTGCACGTGGGATACTCACCTCCGGTGCAGTTCAAGTCGGACGGCATGGTGACGGTGATGTTGAAGTCCTGGGTCTTGGCCTGAGAGAAACCGTTGGTGCCAGGGACATTGTTGGATACTTCCAAGGCCGTCTGCCCAGTAGCACCCAGAGTGTTTCCGGTAGGATCCATATCACACTGTGGTGTGATCATCAGCAACTGACACCAAGTTCATGGGTTTAAAGCCACTTACAGTGAACGGACCGGCGCCGTCGGCGTTGACTTGATGGATAGTGACTGTCAATTTCGTGCCAGCCTTGACCTGGGTAACAGCGTTCGCAGAGAGGGCATCCTCAGTGTTCTCCCCAACATCGATGTTGCCGCTTAGCTCTGTTCGTCCACATTCGTTGACGATGTTTGCAGAGATCTCTGCATCGCGGATAAGGGTGGAATCTTGCTGGCAGGGGCTGATGCTGGTGCAGTTCCTCGCAAGCTCGGTGTCAACTGATAGAATGTCAGTACGATCCAATTTCCGGAGAGCAGGGTAGTCAAGTTGGCGTCGGTATCATACCTTGAAATCCAACGCTGGCCGGGGAGCCGTCCTCGCCTTGGGCGTTCAGGATCTGTGCGTGGCCGTGGACCAGGGACACGAAAGCCGTCATAAGCAGCACTCTTGCGGAAATAGCCATGTTGATGTTTTGGGGTGGTGTTTGGATGGGAAGAGAGAGAAAGTATTATTAAGACACGGAAATGCAAGAACGTGATAGGCCCAGCCTGTGAAAAGAATTGAAGAGAATGAAGTTCGAGAATCGTCAAGATCCTGCTGAATGAATGGTTGAAGAGAAGGCCGATGACCAGATGGAGAGTCGTGACTGAAGTTGAAGATGGCGTCTGCCTGCATACATATTTGTAGGGCAAGGCTGCCGCAACGCATTGGCGTTTGCTGGAACATCATTCCCTTGGCTGTCAAGGTTGTCATGTTTGGTCCAACTGCGCGAGTTTCGTCGAGGAGGCTGTCTACAACCAGTATTGTTTCTTCACGTTCGAACGCGAACCGTCGCAAAGCAGTGGGGAGGTGAATCTGAGGGGTACCAAGGTAGAGAAGGCTTGTGACTGGCCATAGCGTTTCGATAACATGTAGTGGTATAAGGCTGGCCAGACCTCAGCTCTTGACCAAACTTGGTTAATGCTGTTTGAGGCAGTTCCAAGGTCGTGCAGGGTCGTTAGAGTCTGGTTCTCCCGCAAAATGACACTCGGGTAATGATGGCATTGGTGAAGATCTCAGATAGGTGCAGCCCACCAGCAGGGTACATATCTGGGCATGTATGTATTAACGGCCTGTCAGGAGTCCAGCCCTACCTTGAAGGATGGGATGCTCAATGGCTGCCATTCTTGCCCGTCTCAGCCGGAAGTCGCTAACGATCTTGGAACCACCATGTACTTCTGAGGCATACCGCATGTCGGCGCCAACGCAGGAGCTTGTCTAGAACACCCACTTGGAAACCTGGACAGGGGTACCGAAGTGGGGTTGGGGTGCATGGATGTCCTAAGCGAATGTGATGACACTGGAGGAAATGCAGACTCGAGACGGAATGTGGAATCACCGGCTTGCCAGGAAAGGTAATTTCTTGGTACGCCCATGTTGTATACAAAGTATCGGATCTGCGACCCGTCAGTGGGCTGGGAGATGCCTACAACTGCCTCTAACAACCTACAATGTGACTGTCAAGGCTAGAAATACCCGGATGTAGACATGCCAGCAACTAAAAAGATGATTGGGCTTTCAGTACGTACGTACGGCAGATCCAAGGCCGACAGTGTCTGTGTGAAGTTTGTAGGATGGTTGCCCAGGTGCACGACTATGTGTCTACGCTCACCAAGCAGGGCCCTCTGTAGGATGACATCTGGCTGATATGCATGAAGGGCGGCCGACTAAGTAAAGTTAAGCGAAGAATAAGCCTAGATATTAGATTTTTGACAAGTCGTATGCCCATCCATGACACACAATACCGGTACACTTGCTGTCGGAGATGTTCGCTTCGAAGGAGAAGGTCAGGGATACCCCTGTACTTACCCTGTTTACTTTCCCGATTGGGCAACTGGAGTATAATTGCGGCTCAGCCCAAACGAGACCTCCTGTCGGACCCACCCGAGTCTCGTTTCACCCCTTCTTCATACCATGCCCATCTCGTCGTACCACGGGTGTCAATGGAATTCATTTCACGGTTCGGTATCATATTTGTGGGGAGTAAAGCTTTATTTCCCTAATTGATGAACTGGTTGTGGTCTGTGTCAACAATGGTTCCGAGGCCTGGATGAGGCCGCTTCACACATATGTATAGTCTGGCATGTATGATATATCCAGAGCATGAGCATAACACGATAGATGGGGTATACAAAGGGTGAATGCATATTCCCATGACCTCGGGATGCAGTATGTGCGTATGCAAATTTATACGTACATAGTATGCTGGAAGACGAACCACGAAAAGTAGGGCAGAGGAATAGAATGAAAAAGACTAGCCAAGTACTGAAGCAACAAGAAAATGGAAAAGGAAGACCCCAGATACTTCATGGTAGCTGTTGATCTACATATAATACACATGTCAACTTCCTCAATCTTGCATCTGCTTCACTGCCCTGGCGCCATTCCCCAATCCCATCATATGCAATGATCCTCTTCCATCTCAATCCCGATCCTTCCCTACCTCTACCACTATGGGAGACTTTGCAAAGACTTTCGACGAGGGTGATGCTTTCTCAGTGGCTAGTAGGAGACGATATCAATATTGATGGCAGAAACCCAGAATAGTAGGAGAGCACACCGGTACCAGCTGCGATTATGCATATCCCCGCCTATGTCTGGGCGTCGCAGGACTCAGACCAGGACTTCGAATCCTAGCACCGGAAATGCTGCCTCCACGACTTTGATATCCTAGATCGTCATCCGTATAGTGTTCCCCATCAGAGATTTCTTGTTCGTCATACTCAGAATCCCGTGTCATCCTGGACAACGGGGTACCAGGAGTCAAAAGAGCCGAAGGCTGAGAAGGCCTCGCTGGGCCCCTACCGCCGCTGGAATATCGACTGGCAGGTTGCCGTTTGGTACTCCGCTGCTGAGGAGCTTCCCTGTCATCATCGTCTTGGTCCATCTCGATGCCTCCATGCATCGAGGGTCGAACAGAGGGACGAGGGCGGGATGCACCGGATCTTGTGTCGGGGCCTCGACGGGAGTATCCTGGATGTTGTTCCAAATCTTCGTCTTCGGGGTCACGGTATCTGTCATTTCGCACATTGAATTCCCTGTTTCTGTCCGAGTCCCGTCCCCGCGTCCGAGAGAGATAATTATCAAACCTCTCGATGGATTGGCTGACAACCTCGAACTGCTCGTCATCCAATACGAGCCTGGTGGCTACCGGAGCGCCGTTCTTGTTCGTATGGACATCAGTCTCGTCTTCTGTATCATCTTCGTGCGCCGTAGACTGAGCCAGGGAATATGCGACCTGGAAGGCGTTGCGGATCTGCCGACCGTTCCACCTTTCAGGCTCCCTGTGACTCTCGAAATGCTTTTTGGCGAAATGTAGGATCCTTCTGTCTTCAATCTCAACGGCAGTGTGGTGGATCGGGTTGTTCTGATCAAGCTCGGCCTGCGCCCCCAACTTAGCAGCCTCGATCTCCCGAAGTCTTCTGATATTGACTTCGAAAATTTCACGCGTCTGTTTCCAGTCTAGAGGAGGGTAGTAGATGCTCAGATGGATCCGTGACTTGAAGGCCTCATCGATCGTTCCAACACGGTTGGTTGTAAGGAATAAGACGCCATTGTAATACTCCATGACTCGAAGGAAGACTAGCTTCGCGATTAGCGAGGGAGGTCAAGGTGAGGATGCCGCTGCAATAAAATGACATACCCGAAACAAGGGAGTTTCTTTCAAGATCTTCCACTTCCCGGCGCGACAGGAAGAGATCCGCTTCATCCAGCAACAGAACACAGTCCCAGAGCTGCGCCAAGCGAAAGGTTTCTTTCAACGCCTGCTCAACAGCTGCCGGGGTAGAACCTAGATCCCCAGACGTAAGCGCAAACAGTGGCTTCCTATTGCTGAGAGCCACCGCTTCGGCTGTAGTCGTCTTTCCGACCCTACACAAATCAAGGTCAGTAAGTGCCGGTACCAGTCAAGTCTCAAGGTGCAAACTTTTGAGGGACTCTGGAACAAAAAGCCGACGACTCGCTTGAGCCTCGGTTTCTTGAACGCTGTTAAACGCGGAGGTGGTTTACACGATAGAGAGGTAGAAAATGGAGGCTAAACGTTCTTGAACTTACCCAGGAACGCCGTGGAGAAGGATGACCAACCCGGCACCTTTCCCTCGAATGAAATCTTGGTCCAGATTCACAGCATTCGCTGATCGTCGCATCTGCTGCTTGTGGAAGTGGGCTCTAACCAAAGATCTAACCAAGTTCTTGTGACTGTCTTTGATCTTCAAATCCCTGAAGGTATTCTTTGGAGTAGGTACGCTTGTGATGCAGTCAACATTCGCTTCGAAGAACTTACGTGCTCGGAACGAGTAAGCGATCAACCGCTGCGGCAGGAGGACTAGATCTTCTTCACCTGCTCAGGATGTCTTGTTAGGAGGCAACCAAACGGTATGATACATACTCAAGTTTGTAAGAATAGACTGGAAACGGCTTACTGAAATGACTTGACAGATCCGCTTCACGAGCCTTGAGCCACGGCTCTTCCGCTGCATACGCTTTGAGCCAACTGTCAAGTTCCCGAAAGGCCCTGAAGAGATGAAATGAGATATTCTCTCTGATCTGGACGCTGTCCCTGTCAGCTCCACAAGACTTAGTTCTCGTCGAGTCTTCCCAATAATAGGTCTCGGGTCCCAAGCCCTCGTTGTCCTCGGGGGTATCCGTCGGTTCATCCACAATACTGATCCAGTTGTCCTTTCTCATGTCAGGGGCGGTTTGGTATCCTTCCTTGAAGTCGATAATAATGTCACCCTCGATATGTTCGGTATCAGTGCGTGTCCCCTGATCAAAGGCATGAAATGATATTGACCAGCCTTCGTAGTAGAGGTGCCTTTTTCTGAGGATTGACAAGAACCGTTGGCCACGTTCGCTCAACTCACTCTTCATTCGTACCAAGTCTTTCTCGAAACGTGCAGGATAGATCTCAAGGGACCGTATGTCCTTCTCTCCTTCGTAATCTTTGATCCAGTACCAGCCAGATAAGGGCCCGTATGTGTCTCCATCGAAGTCGATATGATAAACGAAGATCTTGTATTCACGGCCACACTTTAGGTAGTCGATGGGCTCTTGATCGTATTGATATGTCATATCTGAGGGAACGAGGTGGCTGAATCTGTAGAAGTTCTGGACGGCGTGCCTCTTGCCATACTTGCTGTTGTCCGAGCATTTGGCAGACTCGTTAGAAACAAACAGGAGGTCGCCTGGGCGAAAGTACATGGGCAAATCGGAGAATCGGACCATGGTCTTCTTGGAGCTACATGTGGCAGCTTCATCCCACAGAGGCACTATGTGCTCCTCCACGAACTCAACATACTTTTGCACATGTTGCAACGCAGTGACTGGGTCTTCGATACCGTAAACAGTCTCCTGCATGTTTGCTAATGAAGGCATGATAATTGTTGGAGTACCTTCAGTATCCTTCGATTCTTGAACACCGTCTACCGGCAACGCTGTTTTGTTGGCCAACATCGAACTTTGTAAGTCATAGAGGTCCGGAGCCTGAACGACATCACCATCATGACTCTGCTCATAAGCTACCAAAGCCTGCAGCATCTCGAAACAACGCTTTACGAGCGGTAAGGTGTAGTAAAGGGTGCTGAATGGTCGACAGAATACGCGCGGTTTCGATGTCTCGGTGGCCCAATTGACTGTAACAGATGTCGTGCTGGTCAGGCGGGCTAATAAGTGGATGACAGCTGACGATCGAATTCGAACTCGGTGTATCCAGCGGGATTTGACTTCAGGCTTGACTCTGCTGGCGATGTAGCGATTACTAGATTTTCTTCGAATGTTCTCCAGAGCAATCTCATTTGCTAGGTCGGGGTGCCCGTAAAGGACTTCGATGATCGCCAAGCCTTCCTCCTGGCTGTTATAGAGATTTTTGAAATGCTCGTAATCGGACCATCTCACAGCCACCTTCTCGGGTATCTTTGGCATCTCTGATTGATCCTCTTCCTCACTGTCTTCCACTGGACTGTCTTCGATCGAGCTGTCTTCGACCGGGCCATCGTCAAGCTTGGCGGGAGCATCCTCTAGTCCAGCGGAGTGCTGTTCCTCCGTGACAACACTCATCGGGTCGCTTTTGGACGGAACTCCGACGTCCTCAGTACCTTTCCCGCCCAAGACACCTTGCTCATTCTCCACAATGACTTCTTCATGAGGGATCATCACCTTTGGTGGGTCTACCGCAGGCACCTCGACTCCCAGGTCTTCGCCAACTATGATTCCCTCGGCAGAATCCAGGACTTCTTTCTGGAACATTTTGACAATGCGTGACTCAGATCGAAACGTGAAGGTAATAATGCGATGTGTGAGAAAATAAGGAGAATTGAGCAGTATGTGAGACAGCGACGTTGGTTCTTTGCTTGGTAAAACGGTTAGAGAAGTCCTGGCTCTCTGTCCGGGCAGTGATGGGTTCGATCTCGAAATTTTGCGTGGAAGAGCACATAATATCGGGAAGAGCTGAATCTCACGGCATCCTGCACATCCAATTCGTAGCATCAAGCCTAGGCAAATCCTTCTCAACATTTTATGGACACCTGCAAAGGATCGGGGCTGACACAGTGGGTCACTAGCAACTGACAAAACATCTCAACACGCCAATGAGCCAAGCTCGTCCAGATAATAAGAACCTTATCAGCAGTCTGGGCGCTGCCGCTCGATGCAACTCGTCAGATTGTTTTGCCCACTTTTGGCTAATGCCCTGTGTCTAGAAATCGCGCCAGCCACCATATGCAGGTCGCCCAACGACTCATTAGGCAGCGAGGGGATCGTGGTCAATCGATCCACTTGACATGCGGCCGGCTGCGCATATCCTGCGTGGAGCAACATTTCCTTGACCGGCCGAGTGCGTGTGCAATCTTTCTTCCCCATTCGATACTTCCTGACGCTGCATACCAGACAGGTATATCATGGCCTTGAATATCAGCCTTCCAATCACTCAGTTCTGCAAGAGCCAATCGCCTGTGCGATCCATTCGGTAGCTGACGGACAGCGTCCAAGAAGCAATATGTCTGGTCTGGATTGGAGCCATCCAGGTCAAGCCGAGCGCTCTGTTGTGGCGGAATTCATTCAGTCTGAAGAGCAACAGGAGCTCCACGATGTATTCACAAGACCGGCAGACTTCGATCCACAGCATGGCAAATTTGTGGCTCCTCGCCCCTACAAGTGAGTTCCAGCGCTCTCAAACTTCTTACGGAATTGAAATAGTTGACGTGTAACCGAAGGCGGCTCGAAGAGGCGCTGCAGGTCGTACTGCCTACGATGCTTGGGCCCCAGGTCCCTGTTGGTGGAAACTCCGGAGACTGGGAGGCCTTGTGTAATCAGATCTTGAAAGCACAGCAGGACTATACGGCAAGAGAACAAGGAATGTGGCACAAGATCTGGTACGGTATAGGAGAGGTCTCAGGCGTAGTCGATGTGTGGGTCGCATTCATACCGGATGCATATGGGCTCGCGGTGGTCAAGACTGGTCTTGCCGTGATTTTCAAGGTCTGTTCACTGCCCAGGTGTTGATCTTGACACCGCACCAAATATTGACAACAATATAGCTCGCTGCAAAGTCAGCGGAGAGGAAAAATAAGATCTGCAGGGCATTTGAAGAAGTGAAGAAGGCCTTGGTCTTTGCAGATCCGGAAAAGATGAGCTTCCAGTCAAACGAAGATGTCGCCGCCGCTTCACTCTCACTGTATCAGACCGTTGTGGATTCAATCGAGGATTTGATCATTCTGACAACAAGCGAGAAATTAACGTGTAAGCAAGACTCACTGTCACAGCCTCCATAGGCTTTACTGACCCATTCCTCCTCGTTCAGGGCGACGAATGATGTCAAGGTTGGAACACAGGAAGAAAAAGACTGACGCCGACACGATTCTGCAAAAACTGGCCGAGGAGACGGAGGATTTCAAGCGGGCTGTTGGCATGGCTCGAGACCAGATCATTGAGAGCACGGGAAGGGTCGTTCACATGGTGCATCGAGATGTGAAGGCGACAGGGCAGACAATGACAGCCACGGTTGAGAAGAGCCAACGTGAGATACAATCGAAAGTCGAGTCTGAAAGCCGCGAATCGCGGAAAGAAATGAAAGCCGGACTAAGGTCTCTTGAAGAGTCCATCGCCCAAATGGCAGGGTTATATGAGGATCGGAGGAAAACAGTTCTCGAGAATGAAAAGGCCCGACTCCGGACTCTTGATACCGCACATGTCGAAGCTAAAAATCAGATGATGGCGGTTCTCATAGAATCAGAAAGTGAGTTGTCAGAATATCTCTCATTCAAATTGCATATCATGGGGAATTCTGACGAGATGACCCATATAGGAAGTAGACAAGAAGCCGAAGAAAAGGTCCAGTTGCTTGAAGAAAGAATTGAACAATTGCGCCCACAGAGGCCAGTTATCAGTGCACGGCGGTTCTGCGAGAATCTGATGGGCCCCTACTTCGACGAAGACAATTTTCCTGACGCCACGGGCTCCCTTAACCATCCAAATGAGGACTTGGACCATGTACTAATGTACCGCGGCCAAATCAGGGCCAGAGACCAGAGCCATGTCCAATCGTTACTTCTGGACCCCCGTTTCTTGCACTGGGTTAACGGTGACTATTCTGGTCTGATCCTGGTCAATGCCAACATTAGGTCCTCGGATATGCAAGGTTTATCGGCAGTTTCAGTGTTCTGCGCTACCTTCATTACGAGCCTGCTCACTGTCCGTCCTAATGATGCCGTGGTTCACTTCTTTTGTGGGCTTCACAAGTCCCCCGAGGAGGATCTATATCCCGGACCGATAGGGCTTGTTCGATCTCTGGTTCTCCAAGTCTTTCTCAAACTTGAATACACCCGACGGCTGAAGCTAGACTTCATTAACCATCGGGATTATGCCGAGGCTTTGAGGCAACACGATCTGGAAACCCTATGCGACACTCTCCACCAATTGCTATATCAATTTCCCCCGGATACACAGGTGTATTGCATTATCGACACGATTCCCCTGTTCGACACCGACATGTGGTATGATGACTTGGCCGTTGTCATGCAATTTCTACGAGACATTGTTGTTGATAAAAGCTTGCCTCCGCTGTTCAAGGTACTATTGACGAGCCCTGCGTCCAGCAGCATGGATATTCAATCTCTACCGGTATTTGAGGAGAAGCCTCGCAGAATAATCACTCTATCCTCTGGGCGCCTCATGCCAAGAGGTCTGAGCGACTCCGGAATGCGTCGCCACCTATCGCGGCCGGTAAGTCCAGTTCCCTCGCGGGCGGAGAGAAGCAGGATTGAAGAAAGCCGCAGGCTTTCTCAAGTATACGACTACGATGAAGAGTATACGGATTGATGACTCGGTTTTCTGTCTAATTGATAATCGCCGGATAATTTGTGCTCAGTCCAGAGTCGCAGTGGTCAAAGGAGACAAACCGACGTAGTTATGATATCAAGTACATCAATTCAAATATACCTTGCCGCTATCAAAACATACCTTCGGGTATTTATATGGAGCTTGTCCTATTAACACTACAACTCGATAACGTCCTGTCCCTGATATTGATCCACTTGGGTTCATTGAAACCTGAGACCGTTGCCTTAGGCCGTCACTTATTACCTCTAATGTATGTACTCATTCCCAGCACTTGAGTGTTGTGGTACTATCAGCAGCGCTTGTCCTCGATTTCTGATTTAGTCTCCCTTCCCAAAAGCCGCAATTTCCGTTACTCCATGATGACGATCATCGGCCCACCTCTTCAACCGATCAAAGTTCCGACATTTGTGTATCGTATCAGAATTGACATAATTTCTTCCTGTCGCATTTGAATACCGCGTTGGAAGAGGTGTCATGTCTCCGGCACACATGATGTATTGCCGGATCTGTTGGATACAATGATCTGAAAGCAATCAGTGAGCACGAAGGTAGACCAAATAACCTTTCTTGATATACTATAACCTTACCTCGGTGGACTGCGTGATTCTCGTCATTGAAAACTTCGTAGCCTGTGCATAATGATGGTCAGCCCACGGTAACGGGGATCAACTGGTGGAGCACGGGAATCAGCGTGGACAACCCTTGGGAAGCCTCGCCACGGTGGCACATCCTATCATATATACCGTTGAAAGTGTAATAGTCTGGGAAAAGAGACATTCGCAATCGGTTCTGCTCCACATTCAGCATCACTGCCCGCCACTTTTGTCGACCACTTTCTAATTACCAGACAATGCAGTGTGTGGAACATCTCAAGTCTGAGAAACACTGTCAGATCTTCTAAGCGTTTATATGGTATTTCTTGCGCACTGAATATTTATCATAACGCTTACCCTGCGACGTAGCCGCTCCTTGACTCACTCCAGTAATTCTTGTACTCATCGGGCCAGGTTGTCTTGGCCTCTTCTTCTGTGATCCTGATATATGTGGCTGATCACTTTTGTTAGTAGCCAAGCTTAATTGTTCTGGGTCGACAAGCATACGTACACTGTGTCAAGTTTCGCCAGGCGACGTCAAGCTCCTCCCGAGGCTCGCCAAGATAGGTTGCATCTTGATGAGGGACAACAAGCTTCCCGTCTTCTTGGAAAATGGGACCACCCATCCAGAATACCTCTTCATACTCGATAGCGGCTCTGGCAGACACTAGAGTCTTTTTCAGCAGCAATGAAACAATGTTGATTTGTTGGAAGACTTACCAAAATCAGTCGACCACCCATCCAAGAGACCTTTGTATTCGAAGTGGTGGTCAACCCAAATCAAGAGAAAAAGCAGGACGGCTTATAGGACAGAGAGAGCGAGTGTTGCGATCTTCCAAGGACGAGCTGCGCGGTGGATTGGGTCGCAAGTGTTGTCCAGAGCATGAAAGGTGGAAGCCTCTGAAACCAAGGGGCTTCCATGCCCTGGAAGTGCCTTATAGCCTCTGCTGCTCATAATATCTGATCTTGAGTATGTTTCAGGGCGCTCTGTGGCGGAACGAGAGGTATCGAGTTGGAGCAGAGAGGAAACGCAGTCAACTGATAGACTCAATGTTACACTTGATTTTGAGATGCTCTGTGGGACCAGATCCGACTGGCTATAATTATGCTATTGGTGCTGATATAGCTAGTACGATTCCGGATAATTTCGCATGCCACTTAGTTCCGTTTATCTTGGCCACAATAGTATATAATGCGAACAGACCCATTGAGAGTTTCCGATGTAACCGCCTTTCTCTACTACTGACTCGCTTTGGCTTCTTGTAGGTGCTATCTCCTTGAACATCTTGGCTAGAACAACCATGGCTCGACTTGTCGTCAACCAAATTGCTTTTCTCATGTTTGCGGCATTTGTTGGGTTCGAGGCATGGATTTATGCGCCATCCCTTTATCATGCAGTCATCCTTCACGAGAGGCATTCCCACACCACCTGCGATAAGCCTGTATATGCGATGCGAATCCTTTCTTACGATCCCTTCATGATGCATGTTGAGAATTTCATCAAGGAACGGGAGATATTACAGCTGCGTTTGGCAGGGTGAGCATCACCCAGCTCCCGAAGTAGCAATCCGGATCCGGCCATCGACTAATCCTGAGAACAGAGAGCTGTTATATAAGCCATCAGGCGTGAATTCCGAGACTGGGAAGTCTCCCGGAAGAACAAGCTCTACCGCTCACATTCCCTACGACGTCCCAGCCGCGCGATGCGTTGCGGAAAGAGCGGCGGAAATCCAGGGTTCTTCGACGTCGATATGGTGGAAAAGCTGCAGTTGACAAGATACGAGCAAGGTCAGCAGTACAGGACACACTACGACTGGTCTCAAGCTGGGAAGCGCCCGAATGAAAGGTTCTCGACGTTCTTAGCCATCCTGGAAGCCGACTGCGTCAACTGCGGGACACGATTCCCTGAATTGATGGCGAATTGGACGGCAAGGGACGCTCGGTGGTGCGAGTATGTGGACTGCGGAGATGGTGGGTATGTGCCTCTCACTATCAAGGCGAAGGTTGGAAGTGCTTTCTACTGGAGGAGCTTGCTAGAGGATCAAACTGGTGACCCCAGAACTTTACATGCTGGGTTACCGGTCGAGAAGGGTTTGAAAATTGGTCTCAATATCTGGACTCGCCTGGAACCTATCAGACATCGAAAGCCATGAAAGCCATGCGATTGCTTCCCCACGTTGCATGTCTGCCCTGTACCCAAAATCTTTCATATCAGAGACTGTAATCACTCTGCATTAGCTTACAAAGTTACCCAGGCACCTGTATAGGTAAGATTGGTTCAGAGATAAGTCGTTGTGTACCAACCTTGATTGCGGTAGATCAGGACACAGGGCCAGGTGTAGCACCGGGCATAGTACCGTAGGCCCGGCCCACGGCACAGCGCTCGGAACGACGGCACGATGGACGGTGAGGACCTCACTGGAAATCGTACGCTTCCCCGAAGAAGGACGAGGCGAGAGGCTTCGGCCGTCTCGGAGGACTTTCAGATAACTATCCGATTCGATGATTATACCCTACTATATATTCTCTTTCCGTGCTCGCATTGGTACTCAGAACTCATTATTGTTGCGTGTGCGATCTTCATGCTGACTAGCCTCGATGTCGACTCAGACTGCGGAGTCTGATAATATGAGATGAAACATTCAAAGATAAGCTTTAGAGCCGTAACTTGGCATGTAAGTCCCCGAGGGTCGGTTGCACACTGCTGCTGCAGTCATAATTGGTGGAGCTATTTGCAATATGAAATAGGCCGGTTGCATATCGGGGTTGCAGCTGCAGTCAGCAACTCGCAGGTTCGTTGTTCTAACCCAGACTTCCGGATCCAGATACAGCTTTCGACGCTTGATGGACTTTTAAGGAGTAGGAGCTATTTAGGCTCGTGTAATCACGATTCCTTCCGAATCTTCGGAATTCGGCACCACCCGATTGATGGATGGACGTTAGAAGGCGTTGAAGGCACGCCCGGGGAACAGGCGGAATTGAGGGTCAAAGATAGCATATATCCGGAAATGATGGCAAAGTGCCTCAATTAGGTCAAGTCTTCTACAGGTTTGAGAAGGCAAGACCTTTCAGTAACAAATTCATCCGTTGTAAGCTATAAAGTGGGCAACGCGCTCAAGCTTCATCTGGAAAGAGTACACGTATGATGTGTCAACGTAGTAATCACATATATTGATTGTGTAGACTCAAGTGACAAGAAAGCGGAACAACGAAGAGAGCAAAATATGCCCGGTGACAAGTCTGTTCGCATGTTCTGAAAGATCAGCAAGTCAGGTATATTGATAGATCGCTATGAGATATCTTGCCCCAGAATTGTTTTACTTCCGAGCTACCCCTGATGAATATCAAGGACAGTACATATAATTCTCACTTCGGTGTGCTGAGTCCCATATCACCTATTGCCTCTTAATACACGTGGTGCTCCTTCCTATCCGCCATTCGCGAGCTTGCTAATCTGAAGTATCTGCAAACTTTAAAAGCCCTCAAGCACACTCCGATGAAGACCCTAAAGGATTGCATCTAATCCTCATCCTCACTGTCCGGATCGTCCTCCTCTCGTGTGGCGATGGTTCGCTTGAAGGCGAGTCCTGAGCCGTCTGTGCGAACCTCAAGGGAGTCACGGGCTTCGAAGAAATTGTCAGTGAATTTGAATCGACCGTGAGCTTGAGATCTACCTTACCAGCCATTGGAGGAGTGATGAGTCCCAGGGCACAAGAAGCCAGTGCCAGCAAAGTGAACGCGGTTGCGGTGTTGAAACGCATGTTGTAGGTTCTGATGTTATTCGTGGTTCGTTGTTTGCTTGATTTCTTCTTCGTCTTGAGGTTGAAGCATCGAAAACAAGACCTCAACATGGGAGTATTATAGTGATATATATAGTCCGGGGCGAGTGTTCCTCTGTGTAGATACTACTTCCCTAGAAGCTTTCTTTTGCAGGCTCAATTCTTTGCTCGTACCTACATAGGTATTCTTCGGAACCATAACGGGACACCACTCAAATCTTACTCTGATTACCACATGGGGACGCATTGAGTATGGGAATGGTGCACTTACTGTTACAGCCTTTATCTCGAGAACGGAAATGCGGCCACCAGCCTCCTTGCAAGTGAGCATCGATCTGCCCGTTAAGGTAACATCCGACGAGGCTATGGGGAAAGGCCAGATAGGGAGTTATGATACGAGTGAGATTGGAGGGCTTGGCGGCATCTCAACGACTCTCGACTGGATTGTTGGAAGATGCTATCATGACAAGTCGATGTGACGAACACACTTTGATCATGATTTTCACCATCCAAACGCCCTTTATCGTCAACGATTGCTGACCGCAGGATACATTGCTTCCTGGGACGGGGCCTAAGATAGAATATCTGGCAACTTGGCACATCTACCCAACCAGGTGTGTTGATACAAGATAGGAAGGTTGCGAAGTGATGGCAGGGGATGAGATGTGGAGAGACCCTGGAAGGTGCTGTTGGCCAAACGATATGCCCCCTGTGGCCGTCGAATTGATTACCATGAAATATGCCTCAATCTAGTCGCCGATGTTCGGGGAAGATCTTGTTCATCTTCTCATCCCCCCTCCCCCCCAAAGACCTGAATACACCTTCGTGTCACCTTTTGCATCATATACTGGTTTTCAAACGTATGACCACTCGGTCTTCTGTATTCTGACAAAGGTTCAACATGAGGTACAGTTGGAAAATGTCACAATACGACAAAATTCCATATGAGAGTGATGGCGAGCAGTTTGGGAGTTTCCGTGAGAAAGTTGAAACTTCCACGGGCTTGAACGTTGTGAATCGTTTCCACAAAGTGCTACCATGGTCTCTTTCGCTTTTGTTTGCCGCCATCGCTCTGTACGAGCACATGTCACCTGCTCCCATCTCGCCGTACGGAACATTCCACACAGGTTGGAAGACTGACTTTGGTTTGTTCGAACCCTGTCCAGCACTGTCCAGTAATGATATCGCTAATCTGGCGATTTGAATAGCTGCCGCACGACCATATATCTCAGTAGAGCACGTCAGATTCACAGGTAGCCCGGCCTTCAACGAATCTGGTGCCATAGTCGTCCCAAACCCCGATCCAATCGAGTACAATGGCGTTGGGGACGACGTTGACCAGAGATGGGACGAGTTGACGACAGGTAGGGCTCATCGTTATATGGCCCAAAATAAGGCATTCGAAACTCCAAGAGAATTGACGTTAGATAGGGCGGTACATACTCATATCTGATGAAGAAGCGCAGGACGCTTGGGGTGATGGCTATACTGAGTTTTGGGACCAAGAACGAGGGGGTTATGTCGCAGGGTGAGCCTTCCCTCATAATATCCTGGCATTTGCACAACCCTTTCTAATTTCGAGTCCCTAGATTGGATATGTTTCATACTCTCCATTGCGTAGTGAGCATTCCCGATGCTGTTTCGATACTCGACATCCTGGAATTGACACCGTCGCAGAACCGAATAAGGAAGATGACACCAGATAGTCTTCGGAAAGTACAGGAAAACCACAATCACCGCCTTCACTACTACCATTGCCTCTCGCATATCCGCCAATTCATCATGTGTACTGGTGATATGACAGTGTAAGAAACAGTGTCTCCGTCTCCTGATTCTTCATCGTTTTTTCTTTCCTATGCCCCCCCCCCCCTTTTCTTTTCTCCTTTTTCTTCTTGTTCAGCTCACTATGATCGGCTAACATTCAAGATGTCAATGGTCTAGTATCCCTACCAAGTTCTATCCTGGAATAGAGAGGAACTATGTTGACAGCGATTACCCTCACACTTGTAGAAACTTCGGACAACTGAGAAGCTGGCTTTGGGAACGCTATAATGGGAGTCTCGCTGTGACTCCCCGTGAGCACCAGCTTGAATGACTTGCTCAAGGCGGTTGACGCATCTTACTGTCTAGATAGAGAGCTTTGATTGAAGTAGTGGAAGGTGGCACACAGACAGACTACTATAGGGTTGATGCTTGAGGTCTGTTATCCAAGAACGGTCTCTGCACTGCGGTGCTTATTACTACAAGTTCATCAAGATTGAGCAAATTTCGGTTATAGTTTAGTATGATCTTGCTATGTCATATATATAACAACAAGGCGCAAGTGTGCTCAACGACTATGCTCACACGCATTGAGAGTAGTAGTTGTTGTACTTAGTACAGCTTCCGGACGAACAGCATGTCGACCCAGTCCAGCTAACACCACCACACTGTCCATACAAGCCCGCGCAGGTCGTGCTGACCGATGTCGTCGTCGTGGTAGAGCTAGATGAGGTGCTCGTCCGAGATGAAATAGAAGTAGTCAGTGTCGAGCTCGTCCCGCTGATACTACTGCTCGACGTTGTCCCACCCCCAGCGGTGCCGTTCAACTTGACAGTCACGACCGAGTACGAAGGCAGAGACACCGTAACCAGGCCTCCGGAGAGCGATGCCGATGTCGAATTCACGGTGTTGGAGTTGTCCGTCAGCCAAGCACTCGCCGTCGACGGACTAAACCCGCTAAAAGACACAGCCGCGGACTGCGCCGAGCTCCCAGTGTTGGTGAACACCACGACCACGCTCCCATCCGTGTTCTCGAACGCCCCGACCTGCACGCTGGTTATCGTCCCTGTCGTCCCCAGCCTGACAGCCCCGGGACGGACGAAGCGGCTCCACTGCGCAAAGGCCCACAGCCTCCCCGAGGGCGTGGCCGTCGCGTAGTCCAGCACTGCGACGAGGTAGCTCGACGCCTGGGGCTGGTTGATCTCCAGGCCCTGCCAGTAGATGTATGCCGACAGGTTCGCGGACAAGATGCCCGTGGCGATCTTGTTCGCCCATGTCAGGCCCTCGCACAGCCCGCCGGAGCTGTACCAGGTCGTGCACCACGCGTCGTTGAGGTCGGCGCCCTCGGTCATCCATACGGGTGGGAGGTCTGTCAGGGTGGTGCTGATGAGCGAGGTCGGGTCGCCGCCGTACATGTGGCTGGTGAGCAGGCCGATGTAGGGTGATATACTGTTTGCCGACGCGAGGGCCGCGGTGACGAGTTTGGCGTCGTACCAGGAGATGGTATCGCAGCAGGCGATCTTCACTTGCGAGGTAAGGTTGGCGGCTTGGAGCGTCGAGTAAAGTGTCGGCACGAAGGAAGTCACCTCGACGGGGTTGGTGGTGTTGATGAGCATGGAGGAGTAGCCAACGCTGGAACTTGGTATCAGCCGGAATTCAATCCCACCTTTCATTCACAAGCAAGCCATGAAGTCAAACATAGTACTCACGAATAGTCAGGCTCGTTCAAGAATCCCAGGTGAGTGATAGTGATGCCAGCCTCCTTATAGAGCTGGATATACTCCACGAGGAAGTTCGCATACGCCTGTCTCCAGTCTCCCGAATCACACGTATGCCCCGTAGTTCCACACAAATAGCCACCATCGCTCTCCTCGCCATTCGTCTTCATGAACCCCGGCGCGCTCCAGGCATCAGCATAGATAGTCTTGACGCCGTAGCTTATAGCCTGCTGGCTGAGCCAGACTTGTCCGGCATCGTAGTCATCCCATACGTAAGTCGCGGTCGCGTTTGGTGAGCCGGGACTGTCGGGCTCGATGCTGTCTCCTGTGCTCCCGGAGCCAATACGGTTGCGGATGATGGTCAGTCCCGCCCCTACCGTGGTGTCGAAGAGAAGGTCGAGGCCTTCTTTCTGTGCGGTGGTGGAGTTGAGTTGCTGGAACTCGCTGGCGCGGCCGAAGGCTTGCGAGAAGCCGAAGCCATCAATGGTCTGATATGTTGTACCTAGGTCCACGGTGATAGCTGTCTGTGCGGCTGTCATACCCAGGTGGGCTGCCAGGAACACTGTCGTGATGAAGCCCATCTTGGCTGCTAGTGCCAGCTGTAGCCAGGACTGGTTGCTTTATAACTTTAGAAAATGACTACAACATCACCAATGAGTCAAAGTACAGGTTTTTGAAGAAAAAACAGCAGGCCAGCCGATCCCTATGGTTTATATATACTGTGTATCGCCATCAAAATCGATACCCGGAGAGTAAGACCACAATGACACCAGTTGACCTACGCCGGTACAGGACGGATGCACGCGCCGACTTGGAGATTAACCGCAAATACTCCCTGCTGAACATGTTTTCATGATTGGATGGAAGAGATAGCAAAATGCAACGTCTCTGCCCAGGTAGTCACGGCCTCGACGATTCCGGCTGCCGGCAATGCATGTCTGGAGAGGAGTGGGACGTTCACCATCGTTGTATCCTCCGAATTTCCTAATCCAGGTATGACGCGGAATAGCAGTCGACGGAGTTTCCGAGCAGCTCGAGCAAGAGCAAGACGAAATGTATAATCTCGGGTAACGATAACAGACTACACCGGATGGGCATATGTCTCGAAACGGTTCAGAATATTCCCAGAAGCATGGCCGTAGAGCTGACTCTCGCCTTTACCATATAAGTTGCTCATATCCATACCGGGACCAAAAAGAGACAATCCCGACATGTACGAAAACAGCAATAGAAATAAATAACCTCTCGGATACGGGGAATCGAACCCCGAGCTGGTGAGTCCTCATGAGCTTGTAAGCTCAATGAATGAGAGTCACCGATGTTAACCATTACACCATATCCGAATGATGAAAACTTTGCAATTTGGTGGAGTTTATAGCCCGGAAGTTTTCTGCTGCAGTTACCCGAACGGGGGTTGTGGGTCTACTTTGACAACTTCATCTGCCTCAGTGCAAACACCTTTTAAAGTCGGACTAGATTCTTCAATGCGTAGATGATCGTTGTCACCTGAATTTACAACAGCGAGGAAAATATTACGAGATATTCCACGATTGTTCAGGTAGTCTGTGAAGGTATCAGAAGCAAGAGAAGGCGGGGTCAACCAGCTCGTCATCCGAACCCAGCGGATGAAACCTGAAGCTGCACGTAATAAGTCGTAAATCGTTAATCAAAAACCCCGGAAGGAACTCAGAACAACGTAAAGCATCCAGGTACCCAACCATCTCATCGTTATATATAATACACATTAGAGAACCCTGAAAACCGTCAAGTCCACGGTCGCAACCCTTAGCCGCCCTTCCCATATAGGACCCCATAGTTAGAGAAATCGTCGTCACAGCATATTCGTCCGTACTCATACGCATCTCGGTATCGCCTCCGTTCCCGTTCTACTTTTCGTCTCTTATCTTGAACCTCGTAACGTCAACAATACAAAAGAAAAATCATACCACGGATCAACCCCAAGGGAACACAAACCGCAGCTCCTCCCCCGCGCCCTCACCCACAGGCTGCTCCTAGACGTACACGCGTCGGTGCGAGTGCGAGGTGGAGCTGCGCCTGCTCCCGCGGTGCCTGCTGCTCGAGCTCCTCCGGCGGTGGCCGTGGCGCGAGTAGTGCGTCTCGCGGTAGTACTTCTTCTCCTTGGGGGCCTTGTCGCCGTGGAACCAGGCGAGGATCGAGGTCATGAAGAAGAAGATGCAGTTCATGATACCGAAGGCGAAGCAGGCCTTGAGCATGGCGCACGTCTTGTCGGTGCTTACCGACACGCCGTTGCCGTAGAAGCTGCCGAATATGCCAAAGTCGAGGTCGTACTGCGAGCCCCTGCTGATGTTGGTGCAGTTGGCGCCGCTTATGAAGCGCAGGTAGTAGACCCCCGCGATGAACGCGCCGACAAAGCCTGTTGGTGGGACGAGTGCGTTGTTAGTCAGGAGGAAACCAGATACGCCTTATGGCGAACCATGGAACTCGAAGATGGGTGGATGTATGTGCGCGCGTGCGTACCTAGGTCAATCAGCGCAACGAAGGCGGCATTGGCGCTGCTCCTGTGGTAGGAGAAGAGGGTGGCGATAGCCCATGCTAGGGCTAAGACTGATACTATGAATAATATCAAGATATAGGAGGGAGTGAGCAGGTTCTGGCTCGCGTAGCCATGAACAAAGTAGGCCAGCATGCCCATGGTGGGGATCTGATAGTTGCGCGCCTCATGTTAGCCAAACTGAACTGTATTGTCTGTGGTCCTGCAGCCAGGGCCGCGCGATGGGCGCATTCCACATTCCATTAGGCGATTCAATCTGGTGCAATGTACGAGTCGAATGCGCCGGGCGCCATAGAAACTGAATTGGGAATCACCTAGGAGTGCTTACCAGAGTAAGGATCTCCAAAAACCGCCAAAAGATGAAGCCAATGGTGAATATGACCGCCATCGTGGATGAGTGGTATCGTCCGTGACGCTGCTGATGGTTGTTGGTCGGACTTTGGTCCGGACTGGCTTCCGCAAAGTGTGGTTCTCGGCTAACTTAAGGTCTGGCGCAACAAGGGTCTGGAAGTTGGATCTGGGATCGGGATCTGTGTAGGAAGAGGAGTCGAGCTGCCTAGCTGCAGGATGACGAGCACACAGCTTATTCTGGGCGTGGGAGTGGGCGTTTGGTGGGCTTTGGTGGACGTTGGTCGCGCAAGTTGGCCGACTGGCGGTTCGCTCGTTTGTTTGAGTGAGACCTGGTTCACTTGGATACAAATACTGAAGACTCGGGTGAGTACAGTACAGTCACAGCTCTGCAAGGGCAGAAGAGGGAAAAACACAACGGAACCACCGGCAAAGATGCGCTGGATGGCTGGGCCACGATCTTCTTATTGCTTGGAAGAATCAACGTTGTTGGAGCTGATGCGATGTACTGCAAGGATGGACGTCTTGTAAGGATGGATGATGCATGAGTCGATGCATGGATCGATGGATGAATAAATGGGAGAATGGATGGCTGGCGAGAGCTGACAAGGATGTTGCCCAGTTTTGATGGAAAGCCCTGCTTGTATGTATGCTGGTCTGTACGGTTCTCTTTGGATATATCGGGAGGTGGGTGGGTGGAAAGGAGGAGCTTGATGCCTTGTTGGGCTTGCTTGAACTCCTGCAGCATGCAAGGCGGCGTCAGCATGGCCTGTCCCCCATCTCCATCTTTTTGAGTTGTCGTACTGTACCTACGGTACGTGTGGAAAGAATCCATGGATGATATGATCAATGATCAGCACTTGCATACATACTGCAGTATGAATGCCATCCAGTCCGGTGCATCTATCTATTCGGTATATATCCGGACTCCGTATTGTTCACAGTACCGGTACATCTCGTACACTACTATGTACTGCACCGCCCTGCAACGGTCGGGTGCTGCTGCGCTATGACGTCGTCTACCACCGTTTCAGACTGCTT
Source organism: Cytospora leucostoma (assembly GCA_003795295.1). NCBI lineage: Eukaryota > Fungi > Ascomycota > Sordariomycetes > Diaporthales > Cytosporaceae > Cytospora > Cytospora leucostoma. Next base: position 112,869 of record LKEB01000079.1, read on the forward strand.
ACCGTTCCTCCTACATCCACCACCTGGGCACTCATTATGGTCATTATGGGTAGCAGTCACCAATTGGACCCGAAAGTTCAGGAGAGCTTTCCGATGCTTGGAATGCAGCGATGTAGTACAGTCTGTTGTTTTTGCAGCCTGATAGATGTCAAATAATGTCCTCATTTCAGCATTATACTCCAAATGCAGAACATGCCAAGGAAGATTTGAGCAATATTGCTGTGTGCACATGATTCTGTACATGCACCTTCCTACTCCACCGTTGAAGCTATCCCCCGCGTTCCTGACCGTTCCTATCCGATCCTGTCCGTTCCCGTTCCCGTCCCCGTACCGTCGGGTCAACTGAGTTGTAAGTCCAGACCCACCAGAAATCGTTACGTTTCACCAATAATCCGCGGGGCTGGAAACGTGTTGTACCCCTGTAGGCCCCACTAACCTAAATGCTCGCTAGGGGGCTGGGAATGGAACCCTGATGGAACCCTGATGGAAATCCTGACCACGCGAACCCTGCAGGCTGCAGCCAATTTTGGCACTCGTCACATTCACGCAGCAGTGCCCAAGTGTAGCTGGTTCTGGTATCACCATTCTATATTCCGCCTTGCAGCTTTATGTTGAAGCTTCGACGGCCCGGATAGCGCACCAAGATCAGTCTAATCCTGGATTTCGTTCCTGGACACCCAGACTACAAGGAGCCACCTGACCAACCTGTCCTGCCATCTCGCCAATAGATATCTTGCCTTCCCCCTACCCTTGAAGACAAAATGTCCCACGTCAGCGCACGCAAGCTACTCTACAGTACACACATGCACACACACCTTTCGACGTTCCTGCAGCTCACTGAGGCACGATGAAGTCATGCCATCTTGTGCTACATGATATCAAGGTACATACATACTGTGTGGCACTGGCTCGGTATGCACCGGAGTCCGGCCTTTCCGCCGCCGGGACCTGGGGAATGCACAAGGACTCACTCGTCAATATCTATAAGGCCATATCGATCACAACATCTTGATTGTTCAAGTGTCGTGCGAGTATCGCGCGGGTGCTATCATTCATGTGACCCACCGGGTTCCAGATGCTGGCAAAGAGAAACCCCAAAAGTGGCCTACCAAAATAGGCCTTATTCAAATCACCGGTCACTGCCCGAGTCCCCTTGAACAGATTGATGGCTTATACCGGGCAATCTCGTTCATACCTGCCTTTTTCGTTGGTTTCATGTCCTAAGACAACATGCAAGGAACGACACTACCCTTCGCTGGGACAGACACAGAACACCCAGACATGCTGGACGACCCCGATATCATGATGATCTACAGGCCCCAACCTTCCCGTTCGCCCGATCAAGGCACGGAAAACTTTCAGAAAAGGCTCATAAGTAGCCCAAATGCCGGCGCAACGTTATCCTGCTCTACTCGAACCCATTGGCGATTGCCTGCTACGTCTGCCTCGGCCACAACATCACCAATGCTGCCAGCCTATTCAATGTCGTCGTCTCCTTATGTTCACTGAAGCATCCCCAGTCACCAACCTGTGATAGAACCATCCGGGTAGAACGAGCGGGGCGCGACGGTATCTCCTTCCCTCCTCTCGAGCACATATTCCAAGATTGTTCCAGTCAACCCGCGACAAAGCAGGACCGAGGTGGTCCATCTGAGCTGTCTGGTTAACGGCGGTTCCTCGTACACTTCCGTGGGAATGAGCTATACGTCTGACACTTGGCGTGCCACATGTTGGGGTCGTCGATGGAGATACTGGCCGGCGATTGAGTGACGTTGCGACTGAGTTCCACCGACGACCAGGCTCCCTCTTACTTCGCCGATGCGGTTGGAGTTTTCGAAGGTGAGAACAGTCTTCGATAAGATCTGAGTGGGCAAGATCGCTGCCGAGCGTGTTGGTATTGCGTGACTCTGTGTCCGCCGTCTACACGCATCCTTCGTGGCCCCTGAGCGTCAAGAAGTCCCTACGCTGGACCTTGCTACACTCTTGGTCGTCGTCTTGCTGCTCCTCTTCAGTATATTGGGGCGCTGTTACTGTTCGTACTGGCACCCATATTTGCCGCTCCGAAAGATGCCTAGATCGACCCTGGCAGGGGGCAGATATGGATGAAGATCATGGAGTGTATGTTCGCTAATGTGCCACTGGACAAGTCAATCTGATGTCGGCAGATCGATGGTGTCCGCGGCGAAGTCCTGTCTACACTCCCCGGAAATCATGAGCGATTTCCATGAAGGTCATATCTCGGCGCCGCCCCATGCTGCTCCGCGGTTCATGAGGCAACAAATGTGGTCCGTCGGTCATACGAGAGAGCCAGATACGCGAGCCTTATCAGACTGCCTTCGGCGATTGCCTCGGTAGCAAAATAGCACCCCGTCATCTCCACAGGTCGACGGGGCGCAGCTACCTGCCCGAGTAGGTAGATTGTGAGAGGAGATAGCCCGTGCCGGATTGCTGACTTGAACATCATTGAGTAATGTCGTCGTAGCTGTCAGACGTTGCACCGGGCGTTCTGCTCGGGCGAGCAGCGTGTATTGATCAGCAACAGGGCCATCGATCATACCAGCCCGTTGTGGTCGTCCGAGATCGTCCAAGTAAGCTTCTTTGTGGTCGCGGAACGATACGGCTTTAATTAACTCACCTTTCGCCCTCTCGCTGCTGGCAATCAAGCCATCCTTGTGGTATCTTTCCCCTGTCCTTGAAAGGATCCTTCCAGCTTTCGCCGGACGGCTTCTGTAGTTTCTCCGTCCGTGTCCGTCTGGACCAGTTGACTCTATCGTAGAAGTCCAAGGTCCACATGGATGATTCTCAGGCAATCATTGGAGTGCAGGGGCAAGGGTTATTTTTATTCGGTGGGGCAGGATGGGGCCCCGGGTACTCGTCTCGATGCTCACGGCGCGAAATGGTCCCTTCGACTCGTCGATTCTCATCTTCACCACAGCGCAGATCCACATATGATTAACAGCGAGATTCGCTCGAACATAAGCTCCAAGATCCTAAATCCCGAAGAGCCCCAACGTTCGATCGTTTCCCCTTTCAAATGTCGTGTCGATATCGACATGCACGGACACGATCGTACGGCGAGACGCGTGCGGAAACCTGTCAGATCAAGAACTGTCGGTACTGCAATTATATGCCGGTACTGCAATTTTATGCACTGCAGTCGGATTCGGCATTCATCCGTGGACTGCCTGACTGGGCCTTAAAGTCGCCTTCGCTTAACAGGTGCGATGCGTGAGCGTGCTTCAGCTGCAAAGTCACGCCAGTCCGTCCACTTTGGGGGTTTCAGCTTACAGAAACGCATTATGTCCGCCCGAGCCGGACTTCCACCCCCGGTTCATCCACTGCCTTCATTGTCCGGGGCAGCAGCCCCTAGTTTGGCCACCTACCTATTTTGCCACTTATCATTTGCACCGCCCGGGCGGATTGCTCTTTCCAAGCGGAGAGGCGTGGTGGATATTGCCATGGACGTTCCTATCAAAGTCGAAGACGTGACCTGCAGCGGAGTCCGGCACCAGATGAACTGGATACTCAGGATGGTGCTGGCAAGGCCAGTTCGGGGACGTCTTCCGCATACGGAACTATAGCCCTGAAATCCTATCATATCTGTACCGTGATAACCTCTCGCACCTGAGGCCCAGACTCATCGGATGATCCACTCCTCGTGAAGCTTTCCGCGTTGGGAGCCCGCGACAATATTGGCGGAGGAGGCAAAGGGTCTTCTCGTGTGTTTCATGAATCCCACCAATCATGCCTCCTGTCGGAACTTTCCGACAGCCTCAGTTGGGCGCTCGAGGTTGCAGTATAAGGTAGACGCGTATCTCTGGTGGTCTTCGTGGGGGGAAGAAGATTCGCCAGCCGTTGTCGATCTTCTCTCATCAGTCGTCATTCTTTGTTTCACCTATTGCATGTGAAGACCCGGTAAATCCAGGTCGATCACGATGTTCACTCTTTCTAACATGGCTAGGGGCCTCGCTGCCCTGACCTTCGCCGCCCTGCCCGCCGTGCAGGCCTCATACCCTTCGCCCGGCTCTTGCACCGGTTCGTGTTGGGCACATGACCCAGCCCTGATCAAGCGGACGTCTGACGGTACCTACTTCCGATTTAACACCGGTAGTGAGATCGGTATCTACAAGTCCGACTCCCTGGAGGGTGAATGGACATACGAAGGATCTGCTATCGAGGGTGGTAGTTCCATCGATCTTACTGGCAACACTGATCTTTGGGTAAGTGCTTCCCTGCTGACTTCTGGATCGGCACATGGATGTCTCTGGCTCCACTTCCCCACAAGCTGGATCTGCAGTATCGCCAATCCTCTAGCCCACAAGTAAACCGTACTGACTTCTTCCCCAGGCGCCCGACGTTCACTACATTGACGGCACATACTACCTCTACTACGCCGTCTCGTCCTTCGGCAGCCAGGCATCCGCCATCGGCTACGCCACCTCGACGACGCTGGAGTACGGCAGCTGGACCGACCACGGCTCCACGGGCATCGTCTCCTCGTCTGGCAAGAAGTACAACGCCATCGACCCCAACCTGATCGAGGCCGACAGCACCTACTACATGAACTTCGGCTCCTTCTGGAACGACATCTTCCAGGTGGAGATGGAGAACCCCAAGAAGTCCGCCGGCGGCTCCAGCTACAACATCGCCTACAACGCCTCGGGCACGCACGCCCTGGAGGGCTCCTACGTCTACTACCGCTCGCCGTACTACTACCTCTTCTTCTCGTCCGGCATCTGCTGCAACTACGACACCGACAAGCCCGCACAGGGCCAGGAGTACCACATCGCCGTCTGCAGGAGCAGCAGCGTCAGCGGCCCTTACGTTGACCAGGACGGCACGGCCTGCCTCGAGAGCGGCGGCACCACCGTTCTGGCTAGCCATGGGAAGATCTACGGTCCCGGTGGCCAGGGTGTCTACGCTGACACTGCTGAGGATGGCGCTATCCTCTACTACCACTATGGTGAGTTCCCTACATATAGTTCAATATCTTGTGATATGCTGTGGTTCATGTACTGACGAGTGGGAAATAGCCAACACTGCTGACGGCCTTGCTGATGCCGACTACCTCTTCGGTTGGAACAAGATCAGCTGGTCGACTGGCTGGCCTGTTCTCGAGTAAGGTGTTTCGGTATTTGTGTGAGCGCCGCCGACGCGGGCGTGCCCATCTTTCAGCGAACGCCATGCGCTATGGCTGGCTTGGCCCAACATACGTCTCCAGTCCACTTGGACCTTCTCATTAGGACATATTTCAACCACCGTCTATATTCTCCTTCTGCTTCGTGTATATATAGTGAAGCGGTGCTGCTGTTCAGTGCGCCGCCCGGACATATAGAGATAGAGATAGAGACCGCAGCAACCATTGATATTAAGTGACCCGTTGCTTTGAGCCCTGTTGTCGTCCTTCGTGTGCCTGGTCCTGCTCGTGAAAGTGACCGTGAAGGTTGTTCGAGTTTCAACTATATATCTGTGAATATTTCGGGTATTGATAGGACTGATGACCGTGATTAGAAGCTATTGCATCCTGGGTATGAGAATGATCCCAATGCGAACATAGTTTCAAACTACATATATATAGACATGACCACATTTGCATATATTACAACCACTTGGCCTGGAACGTTCTCGTGCGAGAGTGAGATACCGCTGCCTTTTCTTGGTTGATGGGTCCGGAATTGATCAGCCTTTGGAGTCTCGCATCCCGATCTCCCTCAGGCTCAAGCCTTGCTCTAATTATGTATTGGTGGCAGCCGCCTATGAGCACGTTGTGAAAGTGTTAAGCGTGGGTAATTCAGCCACGATGGCTTGTCTCCTCAAAAAACAAGACTAGTAAAAAGGACACGGGTGTAGATGCTCATGTAGAAGGTGCTGCTAGGGGCGGAACATCACCTCCGAAGGTGCTATATGAACCTTGCCTATATATCATGTATGGGTCCCGTTTCATCTAGGCAGGATGTGGAGGTTGTGACTGGAAGACTCTATCCATGTACTTCTAGCATTAAGCGGAGTAAGCACAGGTGAGTATATAACGAGACATATATAACGGAACCAGTGAAAGCTTTGGACGAGCAGACAGTTTATAGGGTGTCTTGGATACGCCACCATGTAGGCTCACACATCAGCGATTCAACCTCCAGAGTCGCCGTGAGCAACTGATGCTTGTGAAGCAAAGTCAAGACCTGCATGAGTGCGGACGAGATGGCGATGAGGTTATCAAATTATACCCCAAAGAAGCGAGACGCGCGAGCTAGCTTCCACATAACCAGCACGCTGAGCCGGAGAGGGCGTTCTGAGTATCGACTTCGTTTCCTTGTTCGCCACGTAGCCACTTAGGTATATACTTGAGTAGCAAATTCGCGGAAGTACTACTAGAATTTGAGGCCCGCGCCGGTCATATAATCGCATACTGAAGTAGTCAGGAAGCTACGAACACTGCCATTGCATCCCGGGACGCAGTACAGCATGTGTGAGGCGCTATGCGCACTGATTATCCAGAAGGTTCGCCGTAGGACCAGAGATCAACAATGGCTGTACCCATATACCCTTCAGGCCAATGGGCGCGAATATTATATTGATTCGGCATCATCTTTGAGCGCTAACGCGAAGTCACAGCCAACGCCACATGCAGAGTCCCATTGCCAATGCAGTCTAGTATGTATACAAGAGCAGACCAAGTATAGTTCCGATCGGAAACCCTCCCCCCACCTCGGCATAACTTTCATATCGTCCCAAAATCCCGACTCAAGAACTCTGTCATATCTGCACCAGGAGCAAACCCCAGGTTTGCCATAAATTGAGGATCCGCGTCGACGCGGTCCAGGTAATCCATCGACGACAAGTTGTCCAGTAGTGCGTCGTAGTCTAGCGGTGCGCCACCGGTGCTTTCATGGTATGTATATCCATGTTCAGGGACCATGGCGTGTTGTTGGAACCGTCCTATTTGTGGTCCTGTTCCACCGTGCATAACAGAATGTGTATCTCTTGTATTTATGTTGGTGGCAGCCGCCACTGGATCAGCACCTGTGTTTAGTACTGGTTTGGATGGTGGGAAAGTTCCCACTATAGATGGCACACTGTTTGCAGAGTGGTACTTTGCTGGTAGGTTCGGACTTTGTATTGCGTTGATAGAATAGAAGTTGGGTGAGGTAGTTGTGGGTATGTTCTTAGACATATGCACGACCGAGGAGGCCACTGGTGTGTCTGATACACGGGTTGCTCCTGGCAAGCCAGTGGCCGATTGAGTTGTATTGGTTGACTTGCCCCTGGAAAATGTCCAAATGGAAGTGAGGCTGTCGCTCAGGAGACACCATCTATCCTTGCTTTGTTGGTCAAGGTCCCCATAGCTTCGGTGCTGGCTCATCATGGCCAAGCAACTGGCAAAGAATGGCGGTGCTCCGCACATACCGAACTGAGATGAATATTGCTCAATCGATTCGAGAATGAGCAGGCAAAGCGACGTCCCAGCAGAATCGAGTAAGGCAGTAGCCCAGAGAAAGAGGATACGTAAGACGTAGGCGGAGGGAATGGTGGCGGAGTCAGAGCCCCTAGTGGTGATGAAGTCGGCGAAAGGTAGCTGTGGCTTGATAGTGTGGTGCAGGAGCATTATGACCTCCGCCGGGTGATCCGTGTGTAGCGGACCACCATGCCTTCGCAGGGAACGTCCCCCGAGGAACTTGAATACGTTGTAAAGCTGGTTGTATGTAGTTAAAGAGTATGCTGGAATTCGCGAAGACACAGCAGGGCTCGAGGGACCTTGGCCAAAGCCATCACAGGGGGCCCAAGGTTGCCACTCGTCCAAGCTGTCCTCTGATATGCTCATACCTTCGACAATAACCGCTGTTTCGAGGCTGAGTATGCCTCCTCGGTGCACAGAGATGAGCGTGTCGAGGATGCAGCAACCCATAAGCACAGCTGTCGCTCTCCTAGATGATGATTCGTCAAGCCTTAGATGCTCTGATATATCAACAGCAATTCTATGGGCGAGACCGACTTGGATCCATGCGCAACTTTCTTTCCCCTTTCCTATGTTGATGAGTGCCAGAAGAAGCAATGCTCTTGCATGTTGGATATCAAAGGCGCCCTCTTCCGAGGGAATCAGCCTCCTCGCGATATTATAGAGCTCATCAGGCGACTGATTGAGGCCAGTGGAGGCATATCGTATTGTGGAAATCCCGCTCGAAGCGTCTTGGTAAGAGGCCAAGGCCAAAGCAGCCCAGAGCTCCGCGTGGGAGGCAGATGCGGTATTTGCGCGTAGGATGTCGAGGCCCTCGCTGGGGTACAGATATACCATTTTCAGGAGGTCCTGTTTGTCCAGGATGGGGAACCAGCAATGTGTGTAGCTGAAGTAGATGTCCAGGAGTCTCCAGTGATCTGGTGGCAATTTGATTAATCTGGGGGCAGTCGTCGGGCCTTCGTGTACAGCGCCAATATTTGAGGGCGATTTTGTTTCCAGGGGAGTAGGTGGCTCTGCTCGAGGCGCTCGAGGCGCTCCTTGCACTTTGGTAGGCTCTGCCTTGTCTCTCTGAGCGGTGTCACTTTCGTCGTTGTCAGATGGTGACAGTTTCTGCGCTCGAGCTTGTCCTCCAGACAAGATGCGGTCGATTTCCTTTTGGACCTTGCTTTTCCTCCATATCTTATGCAGGCGATTACTCTTCTCCGACTCATTACCGGCCAACAGACTCTGACTCTGGCTGGCATCATGAACGAGGAGGTTCTCAAGTGCGTCCTCGGTTCCAGGGACCTTGTCAAAGAGCCATGCCAATGCCACCTCAAGCGTCTTGATATATCCCGTCTGCACTCCACGCTTTTTTGGACTGGACTCGTAAGTGCAGGCCCTTTTTTGGAACACACAGGGAAAACATCTGGGCTGTTTTCCGTCGCACTTTTCACGCGCAGCTCGGCACTGGTCGCAGGCTCTCGAGACCCGTTGCCGTTTAACGGGAGCGGACACCGCATTCGCGTTCGAGTCTGCAGGATTGGTGAGAGGGGCATTGTCGGCCTCGATTGTTGACTTTCTCTTTGTAGGCATTGCGAATTTCCAGTTCAAGATATGAACCTCTCAGAACTTCCAGTGCAGCATGCCGCGCCCATTATCCCCTCGTCTGTCGTCATCCCAACCCAACACCTATCTTTTTAGTGGTGTCGCGTTGCGAGGCAGTGTCACATACAATAGGCATGCATGTGCAATCATCCGGATTGATCTGTTGATTGAGGTTCGCGCAATGGCTGATCTGGATCGGGGCCTGGGGAAAGGGTATTTTCTTTGAGCCAAGAGTCTGCCCAAGTGTGTGTGTGTGGGAGGAGTATACGGTAGTCAAATTGCAAGGTTTGGACTGGCCCAGGTGCTCCAGGGCTATCTCGACCGCACCGAGGTCAGTCAACCAAATGTGGGTGGGGTCTGGGGAGAATCCGGGGAACTGTTGACCGCGCGCAATTTAGTGCACCGCCTCCAGTATGGTTTCGGCATCATTGCGGGGCAGATCTCAGCGCACCTCGCAGGCTTGCTTCAATGACATTCAGCGCTGCTGAGGCTAAGACTGGGGCCGAGAAACTGTCGTGCAGGGGGTGGTCCACGGGTCTTCAGGGTGTTTTGGATAAATGTTTTACCTAGCTACCTACCTAGGTACTAAGTGGGGAACCCTCGGCAGGCATTAACCTTTGCCGATCCGGACTAATCAAGCGCACCCACTACTCTCTCTAATCAGTACTTTAGTAAGTGTCAGTAAGCACTCGAGCCGGCCTTCAATGTCAATAGACGAACGAGAAGCTGAGTGTGTACTGTGTCATCGTCTTAGAGACAGTGGCTACTGATGCTTCAACTATTTCCGGGAGAGCAAAGAGGACAGATGTCGGCCGCAGTCCTCGACAACAACTGATATCAAAGTGGCTGAACGGCATCGACCAAGTGTGGCCGGATCGATGCCTCTGTGCCGACAACGTTGCTTCTACCCACCAGCATACGACGTCGACGGTCCCATCATCCTCGCCCTGGCCCCCAAACTCAGTCCGAGATGGCAGCCGCAACTGCTGGTGGTGGTTTGAAGCGCAACTTTGCCGCAATGGCCACAGGGTGGGAAGATGCTCAGCAGGAGCAGGCACCGAGACGACAGAGTCCATACACAGCTGGGTTAGATGGTCGGATCGGCAGCATCGTGGAACACTCTCCATACCCACTGGCTCTGTCGTCCTCGAGAGGTACGGCATGGTCCTCTTCTTGGGTAAACCGGGGTCGCTGACGTCCAACCTGACCACAGCTTACCGCTCCGCCCCTGGCTCTCCACGGCCATCGCCCGACTTCTCCTCCACCAGGCTGTTTGACCCCGACGCCTCCATAGTCCTCACCGGGATGCGAGGAGCTGGAAAGTCTACGCTGGCTGTCATTGCCTCGAGTGCTATGAAGCGCAAGGTGGTGGATGCCGAGAGGGTCTTTCAGGAGGCTACCGGCCTGCCTGGCCCGATGTACAAGAAGACCCATGGCTTGGCCGATTACCACAGCCGTCAAACCGAGATATTGCAGAAGATTTTCCCTCGCTTTCAGAAAGAAACGATTATAGTGTGCTCTTGGATGGAACGCAACGTCCAGGCTATATTGCGGGATGTCAGCCACACCAATCCCATTATATATGTCGTCCGGGATACAAAGGCCATCAAGGAATATCTCAAGGTTCCGGATGATGCCCGGCTTACCGAAATACTCGATGCCAGCGGTCTAGTTTTCCGGAGGTGCAGCCATTTTGAGTTCTTCAACGTCTCTGAGGAATTGATGAAGAAGAACAAGACCGAATCAGTCGATGGTTTCGTGACAGAACTCGACCAAAGATCGCCTGCTCCTTACCTCACACTCAAGAGAGCGGAGCGACACTTCCTGAAGTTCCTATCGCTCATACTACCGAGAGGGACAATACCATTCATAGAATCCGCCTTTCCACTTGCATCCATACCGACCGAAGACAGACAGTTCACCTACGCCGTCTCCATTCCCTTGTCGGTCCTGCTCGCTACACATGTAGATATCGAAACCATCGAGACTGGCGCTGATGCCATCGAAGTTGTGGTAGACGATCTGACCCATCCCTCGAGCTCCAAAGGAAGCCATGGCCACCTTAGTCCAGAACACGCCGGTGAAATAAGTCGCGTACTGGGAGACCTCAGACGCAACACTGTCATCCCCATACTATATCATGTTGTCTTACCTGGATCGGCACTTCACGACGAGGAATGGAGGTCTCTATACCTGGCTTATCTGCAGCATGGTCTTCATCTTGCCGTCGAGTACATGACGGTCGACTTGCGTCTCGAAGATGGCTACATCTCCAATTTGGCGAAGGGGCGGACCAAGCTTATCGCCAATCTGCAAATCACCAGAAACCCAGCACCATCGTGGGGGGCGCAAATCTGGACGTCTTCCTATCGCAAAGCACAGAAATTAGGTTGCGATTTAGTTCGCCTGACAAGGCCCGCGAGCCACTATCCTGAGAACTTCGAAGTGGGTCAGCTACTTGCGAGGGTCGATGACCTTGGCGAACCGAAACTCCCTCTGATCGCTTACAACACCGGAAGGAAAGGGAGAAACTCATCCTGTCTCAATCATGTGCTGACTTCAGTCCTCCCGGCCGGTTCGACCGCCACAAATGCAGGCCACGACATCGACGAACTCTACCCACAGCCTTCCCTCACGGCTTCTCAAGCAACAGAGGGTCTGTACTCCTCTTTTGTCTATGACCCAATGAAGTTGTACGTTATCGGCGGCCACGTCTCGTACAGTTTATCGCCCTCGATGCACAATGCGGCCCTGAAAGCCTGCGGTATTCCACATTACTACCGGCCACACAATACCGAATCCATACGGAGCCTGCAGGAGTTGGTGATGGATCCTTATTTTGCTGGAGCCTCCATCAGCCTCCCGTTCAAAGTAGAGATCATCAGCATCACTCACTCCTTGAGTCGGCATGCAAGGGCCATCGGTGCGGTCAATACACTGATACCGATCCGGTCACTCAACGAAGATGGGACTGTCCCTGAGGACGCTCGTCTTTTTCAATGCCGTAATAGAGCAGGTCCGATCAAAGCATTGTATGGAGAGAACACGGACTGGATCGGAATTCGGGCTTGCATACGTCGTGGTCTCTCTCCTGCAAACGCTGTGCGATCGAATACTTCCGGGCTCGTCATCGGAGCAGGCGGCATGGCAAGAGCCGCTGTCTACGCGATGCTGCAGTTGGGCGTCAAGAACATCTGCATCCTCAATCGCACGTGAGTCCGGGCACCTCAGTTCCAAAAAAAACATTCTCCGGCTGTTAACTGACACTTCAGAAAACCAGGCTCGCCAATGCTGAGAAGCTGGTCGCGCACTTCACGAGGCTTTTGACCAGAAATGATCTCCCTTTCTTCAGTCCTGACGTAGACGTCGAGACTTGCTTCCACATTTTGAAGTCGAGAGGAGATTCGTGGCCAGAAGGCTGGCGACAACCCACGATGATCGTCTCTGCCGTACCAAGCCATGGCATAGGCGATACTCCAGCTCCGGACTTCACACTTCCCCCACAGTGGCTGGGGAGCCCGACAGGCGGTGTCATAGTGGAGTTCACCCAAAAAGTACTCCACACGCCCCTACTGGACCAGAGTCACCGTGAAGCTCATCGCGGCTGGGTCACGATGGATGGTCTAGATCTTCTTCCTGAGCAAGGGTTCGCACAGTTCGAACTGTTCACGGGCCGACGCGCACCGCGACGATTTATGAGAAGGGAGGTCTTCAGGGCCTATACAGACGAGCAGGGTCGCTCCAACCTTGCTCACTTGCGTCCTCGCTTGGAAAACATTGTGGAGCATGAGCCTTGAGGATAAGGTGTCACGGACGAAAGTTTGCATCACCATACATATCACCATCGTTCACTGCATGACCGAGGGCTCTCTCGAACCCACAGACCACGGCCTGCAGGAGACTCGCATATCTTTGCAGTTACAAGTGTCCTATAGAGGCTCGCGGCACAGCCAGCCAAAGCCAGAAGTCCGGTCATAGTGCCTCGGAACACTGGTTACGCACACTTCTGCAACGCCACAGAGGGAGGGAGAGTACAACCACCGTTTGGAAGAAGGATCCGTACGAGTATAATTGTGCAAACCAGCTGCAACGTCCGAAAGTGATAACTCGGCCATGTGGGCATCACTGGACATGTATGACTCTTTTTTACTCATGCCGCCGTTCTATCGATTGTATGACAACTTCCCCGTGTATTTCTGGAAGGGGATAACTACATAATGGACCATTGAGGCCGAAGTGCTGCCGAGACTGGACAGATTCCGCCCTCTTGCTGGCTTGTCTAGCTCCTCATTGTGGCGGCGCATACCCATCGCCCGCTTCCATTACGCAATACACACAGCAAGACCGGTCCACGGCGCTGCGAGGAGATGGGGATTGGAATAAGCTTACCCTATTCGTGAAGACGACTTCACACAATGGCAGTATCTTCCCGCGAAACTTGTCGTTCACCCAGACCTTGCGAGGTTGTGCATGGAGGCGGCCATCATCGTTCAGGCTGTCACTAGACGAATTCACCTATTGGACCCTCCTCGGCTTTCCGGGGTTGGGCTAAATCTTCTTCCTCAAATACGCGCTACCCCGTCCACGTGGTGCTAGGCCGCTCCCTGCTGAAGACTCTTGCATGACGGCGCTCCTGCTGGAAGATCTGCAAGCTCCCCGGATTGCGGAGATTGGTCACAGTGGATCCAACTGCAGTGCCGACGCTTTCAACTTTGCGGGGGGGAAAGGGACTTTCGACACCCAGTCACCTCGGCTCGACTTGACTGCCACAAATACTGCGCAGATCCGGTCGCAATTTTCATCCGAGTGGAAGAATGAAGAAGGCACGAGGAGAAGAGGCTATCTCGGGTAGTAAACGACCTTCGTCGTCGTCGTCCGAATGTGTCTCGAACATGTGTCGAATGCCAAGGTGTGGTGGGGAGCCACCCCAGATTTACTAAGAAAGTCCTGTTCTTGGGCCTGCGACAATCCACAAATGCTTATTGGATGGGGCCACTATATTCATCCTGGAGAGCAGCCTTTTGTAGGTCTTGGAATTCTACAAATATATATTTCACTATGTTGTCTTCCTGCATTGTCGTTTCGCACAGACTTCACTCGTGTCTCCATCACCTACAGTTGACCATATTTCCAAGCTCCTTTCCCCGGCCTCAGAGGAGAGAGACACTCGTGAGCCAAGATGACGCTCTTGGCCCTCAAGGAAGACCGGCCCACGCCGAAAGCAGTGTACAACTGGCGAGTCTACGTTTCCGCCGCCATCGCCTCGTTTGCTTCATGTATGATTGGCTACGATTCTGCTTTCATCGGAACAACTCTTTCGCTTCCATCATTCACGGATGAGTTCAACTTCGCTTCCTACAGTGCCAGTGAGCTGGCACTTGTCCAGGCCAACATCGTCTCCGTCTACCAGGCGGGTGCTTTCTTTGGAAGCTTGTTCGCCTACGTCACAAGTTACTACCTTGGCCGACGCAAATCCCTCTTCGCCTTTACCCTGCTGTTCATAGTCGGTGCTGGTCTAATGCTGGGAGCCAATGGGCAGCGCGGCCTCGGCCTCATCATCGGCGGGCGTGTCCTTGCCGGTATTGGAGTCGGCGGGGCGTCCAACATGGTACCAATCTACATCTCTGAGCTTGCACCTCCGGCCGTGCGTGGACGGCTAGTCGGTATCTACGAGCTCGGCTGGCAGATCGGCGGTCTCGTTGGCTTCTGGATCAACTACGGGGTCAACACCACCCTGTCACCAAACCACTCGCAATGGCTGATCCCCTTCGCCGTCCAGCTCATCCCAGCCGGCCTGCTCCTCGTCGGCTCGTTGTGGATCAAGGAGTCGCCCAGGTGGCTGTTCGCCAAGGGCCGACGGGAAGAGGGCATGGCAAACCTGTGCTGGATGAGGAAGCTCGAGCCCTCGGATATATACATCGTGGAGGAGGTCAGCTACATTGACGAGGACCTTGCCCGGTACCATCAAGAGGTCGGCGCTGGCTTCTGGAACCCATTCAGTGCGCTGAAGCAGAGAGAGGTGCAGTGGCGTTTCTTCCTTGGAAGCATGCTGTTCCTGTGCCAGAACGGTTCGGGTATCAATGCTATCAACTACTACTCCCCGACAGTGTTCAAAGGGCTCGGAATCACGGGCACCAACGCGTCCTTCCTGACCACTGGTGTCTTTGGATGCGTCAAGACCGTGTTCACATTTGTTTGGCTTCTGTAAGTGTCTCCCCACCACTGGTCGTCCTCGGGCTTCACTAATCCAGGATAAACAGATACCTGATCGACCAATTCGGCCGACGCAACCTCCTCATGTACGGCGGCGCAGGCGGCTCGGTCTGCATGTGGATACTCGGCGCATACATCAAGATAGCCAACCCGGCCGGGAACCCCAACACCTCGGGGAAGCTCTCCCCCGGCGGCATCGCGGCCATCTTCTTCTTCTACCTGTGGACGGCGTGCTACACCCCGTCGTGGAACGGCACGCCCTGGGTCATCAACAGCGAGATGTTCGACCAGAACACGCGGTCCCTGGGCCAGGCGTCGGCGGCCGCAAGCAACTGGTTCTGGAACTTCATCATCAGCCGCTTCACGCCGCAGATGTTCCTGGCCATGTCGTACGGCGTCTACATGTTCTTCGCGTCGCTGATGATCCTGTCCGTCGCCTTCGTCTATTTCTTCATCCCTGAGACGAAGTCCATCCCGCTCGAGACCATGGACAGGCTCTTCCAGGTGAGGCCGGTGCGCAAGGCGAACACCGTCGTCATGGAGGAGCTAAGGCTGCAGGATGAGGAGTTTAGGAGGGGTGCGGGGGAGAAGGGTGAGAAGGATGCTGATGGGGTGGATAAGGCCGGGGTGAGTCTGGTGGAGGACCCGCACCACCTCAGAAAGGACGATGTCTGACTGTGATGTGTAATGAGGTACTCGGGGATTTGGATTAATGACTTATGACACTACTTGCTTTTTCGGACGGGGTTTCGCAAAATACACGGTTTATGGGTACATATCGTCAGCGTTTGCTGTAGAATGAATGGGATGAACTTCATGACCATCCTTCTCTTCCGGATCTACTCTGATATGGATGGTCTCCTGCTTCTATAACACCGGCCTGATGCGGACGATCTCAAGAGTTGGCCTATATGATGTGCACTGTTCGCCACTGACGATGGCGAATGGGGCATTACAAGAGGTACAACCTCCCACCGCTGTCTTTCACTTTGGTTCTTTCCATGGCCCTGCAATGAAGGATTATCGCACTTGCGAAGTGATAGGTAGCTGGTGTTGGCGACTTTGTCAGCCTGGGAAAGGGGGATCCGGCAAGCTTCGTATTCTTAGTCACGTTCCGGGAGAGCGCACATGGCTGTCGTAAGCTACTTGTTACGAGTATCCATCTATGGATATTGCAAATGTACCGCTATAGCTAGATACTTAAGTAGCTATGCATGCCTGCTATCTATCGCTATGAACCCCGCGCTTTCCTCTCCAACGTCGACAAGTTTGAGTGGAAACGCCGGTGTTCCAACCCTTGAGAGGTCTCCAATCTCATGAGAGCCAATTGTGTTTATTGCTAAGATCCAAGGCGCCCAGGAACACACCCGCTGGAGAAGAAGTGGCCGAAACTCCGCTGAGAAGGAGGGAATCAGAATGGTTCGAAGTAGCAAAGGCCGTCTTTACAATCAGTTCTCTTTCCAAGGCGTCTCATGGACAAAGTGCTAATCTTCTGGGACAGCCTCTGGAATAGCTTTTGGAGAAGAATCTGTAGGATGTACTGGGAGAGACCCTGGATGAGACTCTGGATGAGACTCTGGATGAGACTCTGGATGGGACTCTGGATGAGATTCTGAATGAGACTCCTCCACCAGGTCCAGATCACGAACCAGCCTGCGCCACGATTTGGCGCCCCGGCTGGCGAGTTGCTCGGGCACAGTCGCCCCTACGTCACTCACTAGGGGGCCGGGCGTTAGTGATTCGTTCCCTATGATCGCAGTCGTGAAGATGGGGGAGAAGAAAATCAGGTCAATCGATGGTTAGATAGAGAGGACTCACTCAGGCGGTTGAAAAGCTCGAGGCTGACCCAGCCCTCGTACCCCAGTTGGTGAAAGATGGTCTCGGTTATCTGCCGGATGGGCAGGTACGCGCCATATTCCTTCTCACCGTAGAAGAGCCGACAGTTCCTGCTCCAGCTCATCCGCGGCGGCTGTTCGGCGTTGTGAAAGGCATGGCCCTCAACGAGTGGCTTGGAAAGCCGCTCGGCATCCACGATCTGCACGTAGAATACCTTGTCCATGTGGGGCTTTAATTCTTTCACCAGCCTCGCCATCGATCTCCTCACGGCCTCATCAGCATCTTTGGTCGTTCCCGTCTTGGATGTTGGGTCGGCGTATATCCTCCCCGCGATGTTGAAGCTGTCGAGGCACAGGCCGAAGTTGTCCCTCTTCACCAGCTTCACTACCTCCCAGCTCTTCTCCCATGTGTCCACCCTCGTCCCCCAGCACAGAGCCTCGTACACGAAGCGGATAGGCGGTCGCGCCTGTGCGCCGAGGTCTGCGAGTTCCTGGAGGTCCAAGATCATCAGGCCTATGTTGTCTGAGGTCTGGGCCGGCGGTAGGTACGAAGAGGGAATCTGTATCATGTCCGTGCCAAGAGCGTGGGCCACCCGGATCCAGAATTCCAGTTCGGCAAGCCTCAACTTATGTGCCTGCCTGTCGAGCAGGCCTTCGTAGTTGGCGAAGGGCTGGAGGCATATGATGGTGAGGTTGCGCTCTGCGCACAGCTCGCGGATGACCGCGGCCGCGTGGAGGTGGGCTGCGCAGAGCCTCGCGTCGAACCTGTCGCTGCCCAGCGGTGGCTTGAAGGCGGACGATACTATGTTTATGTCCGTATTCAGGAAATGCTTTGACTCCTCCAGCAGGTCGTCAAGGAACAGTTCGATTCCCTGGTAGCCGTACGCTTGGGCCAGGTCGAGCCTGTGGGTTAAGCAGTGGCCAGCCGAGGCTCGACCTAGCGACATGGAGGTTATGCCCAGTTTGCACGGCATCTTGACTGGCTGTAGTCTATGTTGCTTGGGTAGTGGTCGAATGTACGGCTGGTTATGATGGTCTTCTGTAGATAAAATGGGAAAGCTGTTTGTAAGTTGATTCGTCCGTTACGAGATGTTGATTGCAAAGAGCGTGAAGTAGGTGAAGGTAAGCTATGTTTGTGTCGTTTGTGGATGACCTCGGGAGCCCCTTGACGACAGAATACCTAGTTAAGTACCTGGGTAGGTATATAGCGTACCCAATCGATTAAGTGACTCCCAATGCTTATCGAGGGGGCCTGATATATGGGTGTCTCTTTCCCCATACTACAGTCACTTTAGTGACACGTGAGGAGCGATGAAGTGTGAGTCTTTCTCAGTCAGGTGGAGGTGAATGAAGTATCGTGACGAACATGGGACGAACAACAAGAGGGAGAGCGACTATTGGAAGGTGCGAAGTCACTTGACTTCTGTTATCGGGAGTCATCATTGCCATATCATCGATACTGTCTTCTCGGTTTGCAAGAGTGATTCACCCGAGTCCTCCTTCTGTTGG
The DNA here is from genome assembly GCA_003795295.1 of Cytospora leucostoma. NCBI lineage: Eukaryota > Fungi > Ascomycota > Sordariomycetes > Diaporthales > Cytosporaceae > Cytospora > Cytospora leucostoma. Next base: position 131,466 of record LKEB01000079.1, read on the forward strand.
GTTCTTCTTCAACTCATCATATCGAGCGAATGGAACTGCCGTAGTGCGCCTGACACCCCGTGGGACACCAAGCACCTGGGCAAGTGTTGCCGAAGATAAGCGTCCAAGTCTGTTCGCCGAGATTGCCCTCTTCTGGAGTCGCCAAAGGATTGCGCAGGTGGTGGTGATGATGATGTACGCATGTATTGTTGGATGGATGGATGGATGGATGGACGAAGCCATGAGTGGATGGTTGAGTAAAGGGTGAGTGGTCAACATTGTGTATGTTGGTGTAGCAAGTGTACAGTAATCAACCCGGACCGGACCGGTTGAATGTTTAACAGAGGGGAAATCCTTGGGTCCCCGGGTCGTTTAGGCTTAAGGTGGGGACAATTCACCCATTGAGCCAAAGACGTGCTCCTGAAAAGCATTCTCCCTCGGGCGGGAGAGCATTCACCATGCTGCTAATGCTTGCGACTGCTTGCTACTGACTGAGGCTCAACACACACACACACACACACACACACACACACTGTGCACAAGTCCGTCACACCCGCGATCGATGATTTCCTGCATATCTCACCTGCCTACCTGCCTACACTTTACTTTGGAAGAATAGAATTACTGGCGGATTAATCACTTACCAGATTATCGGACGATTCTGTCCCGTTCCCTTTCAACGGATGTCATAATCGTTCCTCGGCATCCCGGCAGATAATCCGTTGAATCCCGACTCTTATTCGGCCTGGGTGTATTGGCGACCCAACCTCCTCTTGGGAAAGACACAGACAAGGGACTCGAATGCTTCTTATATCAATATCTGTGATTGCCTCAATGAATTAAGGGAGAAATTCACAGTTCCAGATCTAAAGTCTTCAGCTCGGGCCCGCAAGGCACACCAGTAATCACCATGGCGACCATGACAGTCACCAAGACCGGCTCAGTCCCGAACGGCACACACCTACAGACAACAGAACAATCGGCATTATCACGGATAGACCGCCTGGATAGACATGGCTACCTCTTTGGCCAGAAGCTTGCAGCGTCCCTGTCACCACTACTGCACGACGTCGTCTACCGGAAACTCGGCCTCGACTGGGCACAAGTCAGGCTCGACTCGACAGACATGGACTTCTTCCTCAAACTCCGCCAACACCCCAGGTTCTATGGTAAAGATCACCACCACTCAACCAATCTAGTAGTCGGACCACTCCATGACTAACATTACCCACAGGCGCATCAGTAACAATGCCACATAAAGTGTCCATCCTCGCCCACCTGGACGAGCTCACGCCCGAGTGCCGCGCCGTGGGCGCCTGCAACACCATGTTCATCCGGGACGAGCCAGACGCCTCGTCGCCCACAGGTTTCAGGCGCATCTACTGCGGGACCAACACAGACGTGGTCGGCGTCCGCGAGTCCTTCCTGCAGAACGTGCCCGCCCCAGACCACGAGGCCGTCTTCCGCGGCCGCCCGGGCCTGGTCATCGGCGGCGGCGGCGCAGCCCGGTCCGCGGTGTACGCGCTGAGGAAGTGGCTCGGCGCGACGAGCATCTACCTGGTCAACAGGGACAGGGCCGAGGTGGATGCCGTCATCGCGGAGTGCACGGAGCGTGGGTACGGGTCAGGCCTGGTGCACGTCGAGACGGTGGAGCAGGCGCGGCGGTTGGAAGGGCCTGGGGCGGTGGTGGCGTGTGTGCCTGACTTCCCGCCCGTTTCGGAGGACGAGAGGCTGGCGCGGGCGGTGACGGAGGTGTTCCTGAGGGAGAAGGAGCACAAGGGCGCCTTGTTGGAGATGTGTTACAACCCGACGCCCTTCACGCTGCTGGGGAAGCTGGCCGAGGACGCTGGGTGGCAGGTCATCCTGGGGACGGAGGCGCTGATATGGCAGGGCATCGAGCAGGATCGGTATTGGACGGGGAGAAGTACGGAGGAGTTGCCTGTGAGGGAGGTCAAGGAGGAGATTGCGAGGCAGGTGGCGCTGAGGGCGAAGTCGCAGTAGAAGTGGTTGTGATTGGAGATATCCCTGGATCAAACTGTGGATATCTGATACAATACCTGAATAGAAGATAGATCCTCATCTACATATTTGCACATGTGAATATCCGGATGGGGCTTAGGCACCGTAGCATCCATGGATGTGTGTACCCAGGTACAAGGACAGGTACTCGACTGAGGGCTGTCATACACCGGACCCCTGTAAATAGACCATCCCCCGTACAGGACGTGCCCCTGGACAGTTTACTTCTGCCCGTGCTAAGTAACCAGGTACTTAGGGCGGTAGTGCAGTTTGACACGGCCAACAGTGGGGGAGAAACCCCACACTATCGTGTTAGTGGTCAATTTTCAACGCTAGAACCATCCAAAGCCGGGCGGGAGTCCGTGCTGAGGAAGGTCCAGAATTATTTTCTTGAATTCCCAATTGCAACCTTCTTTCGTTTCGAGACCTACGAAAACATCTTCACGTCCTACAGCCATTCACCCGCTCGCTGTATATGCGGAACCTATAATGGATTATCGTCCATGAGAACTCAATTGACCCGAAATTCACCATGTTTGAGAACCTTTGCACCCTCCCGCTGAGCTCGGACCTGTTCACGCAGGCCGTCCACCCCACCGAGCCTCTCCTGACAGTCGGACTCTCGAGCGGCCATGTCGAGACCTTCCGTATCCCCTCTTCGGAGACCGGCTCTGATGAGGATATCGACGAGAACAGCAGCATAACCAGCGGCAAGGGCCTCGTCAAGAGCATATGGAGCACGCGCCGGCACAAGGGCAGCTGTCGCAGTATTGTCTACGGCCATGACGGTCAATGTTCGTGCTGCTCCTCTCCTCCTCTCGAATACCTGGTCATTGTACCGAACACTCTGAATGTCCAGCATACTGACATTGCGCGACCGCAATAGCACTCTATTCTGCCGGAACCGACTCCATAGTCAAGCACTTCTCCCCCGTAACCGGCCAGGTCGTATCCAAGATCACCATCCCGCCCCGCGGCTCTAACCCCGACGATCCGGCCGTCATGCATGCCCTCACTCCACAGAACCTCCTCGTCGGCACCGACAGTGGTGCACTTTACATCTACGATCTGCGCGACAAGCTGCGCGCCGCGAAGGACCCAAACTCGAAGGACCCGCTGGGCTCCATCGGCCCGGCGCCAGTCCGGAAACACTTTCCCCACGACGACTATATTACCAGCATTACCCCGCTACCCCCGAGTGCCGAGAGCACAAGTGGAATGCCCAGACAGTGGGTGTCTACGGGCGGCACAACCTTGACCGTGACGGACATTCGCTCTGGCATCATCACTAGGAGTGAGGACCAGGAGGACGAGCTGCTTTGCTCAACGCTTATACCCTCCGGGCTGGGGCCCAAGAAGCTGAGGAGCAACCCCGTGGTTGCGGTCGGAACTGGCTCTGGTGTCCTGACCATCTGGGACAGGGGCTCGTGGGATGACCAGCAAGAGCGGATACACGTTGCTGGTGGGCGGGCCAAAAAGGAAGCCGAGAGTTTGGACTGCATCGTTCGGTTGCCGGATGAGATGGGCTGGGGCAAGAAGGTCGCGGTGGGTGTTGGTGACGGCAGCGTGGCGATTGTCGACCTCAAGGCGAGGGAGACACAGGCTGTCCTGAGGCACGACGACATCGAGGGTGTTGTTGCAGTGAACTTTGACGCCGAGGGGCGGTTGATCAGCGGTGGAGGCAGGGTCGTAAAGGTGTGGGCCGAGGCCAGCGAGGAGCAAGACGAGGACAAGGAGGCTGAAGACGACGGTGACGATGCCGACGGAAACGGCAAACGGACTGCTGATAGCGATGACTCGGATGACGATAGCGACGACGACAGCGACAGTGATGAGAGTGATCAACCGAGGCACAAGAAGAGGAAGAGGAGGAAGGGCGGCAAGAATACCGCGCCCCGGAGCTCTGCCTTCCCCGGTCTCGATTAATACCTTCACCTGGAAACCTATAGTGATACCCAGAAAAGCATCTCCGTGTGCAACCGAAGTTCTACCAACAAGGCTGCAACAGGTCCCGAGAGTTCGAAGTGTATTTGTATATTGACGATGGCGCGAGGCGCGAGGGCTACACGCGGCAGAGGGATTACCCTACTCATTAGATATGTACCAAGACATGGAACCCTCTCATGTGGTGGAGAAGGCTCCAAAACCATTCAACTCCATTGCAAAGCACCTCGCGTTGCAAATGCATTGTCCCTCCTTACACCCAGCTTCGCATCTCGGTGACCTCCCGCGGGCTCTCTACAAACAGCGTGACATCCCTCACGCACCAGGCCGTTCATAATCGAGACTCCTCACCCTCTTCCAGACCTCCCTCACAAGCCTCTCCTGGCCCTGCCTTGCCGTCTCCGTGGCCGACGGCCCAGCCGGTCTAACAGCTAAATACAGCCTACTCCCCAGCCTAACATCCGGTATCCCCACCGACTCCAGATCACCATCCGGCGGATTCGCCGTCGTCACCAGCCCGCCCGCCTCCAACAGTATAGCGACCCCCGCCGCGACATCCCACTCCCAGCACCCGCCCTCCCACCAGATATCAAACGACCCCATAGCCGTATACGCCAGGTCCAGCGCCGCGCTCCCCAGGCTCCTCACCCCGTGCACCATACCGCCCCTCCCGCCCCTCCCCGCCCCCTCGACCGCCAGCGTCGTGAAGCTCTCCAGCTTGGCGCCGAGGTTGCCCGCCCCGGAGCCCGGGTCCCGCCTGTCCTTGCCCCACTCGCAGCTGAAGACGCAGCCCCTCGGCGCGGCCGCGGGGATGGGCACGTCGCGGACGAGGGGGAGCTTGGTGGTGAGGTTGAGGAAGGCGCCGCGGCCGCGCCGGGCGGTGAAGAGCTGGTTGAGGAAGGGGGCGTTGATGATGCCGATGACGGGCTGGCCGGATATGACGACGGCGATGGAGACGCAGAACATGGGGAAGAGGTGCGTGTAGTTCACTGTGCCGTCGAGGGGGTCGACGCACCAGGTTGGCTGGGGGGAGGTCGGGGATATGAGGTAGGTTCTTGTCTGGCCGGAGGAGTAGGTCTCTTCGCCGATGAAGCTGGTTGTTGGTGGTGAGTATGTGGAGATTAGATATCTTAGGCTGGGTTGCCTTTTCTGGTGAGGAATCTGGGGAGTTGCGTACTTATGATTAGGATATCGCCTTGTTATTGAGCGGTGTATGAAGGCCTCGACGTCTGAGTTGGGATACCTCTTGTTAGTACCCGACCGTATATATATGTTGCTGCTTTGGGGAGACACCCGGGGTGATCGGGTCTATCTCACCTGTATCAACCTTGGTCACGATGTCAACAGCACTCTCTTTCTCCTCGGACTCCTGCTCCCCTCCGCCTGTCATTCGCAGCTTGGCCGCGTCCATGAGCATATCGCCAGCATCTTTGCCCAGCTGGATGGCGAAGGCGTAGATCTCGTCTAGCTCCTCCTCGGTGATGTTTTCGGCCATTGTGTTCGGTGTTTCTAGGAAGTAAGGTAGGCCTGGTGACAAGAAATACGGTTTGAATATACAGTTTCTACGTATATAGATGAAGGGGAAGGATTAGACGGTGTAGCTTAAAAAGATGAGCGAGAGATAACACATGCAAGATGTGACTGTTGGATGGTGGATGTTGGGACAGCCTCAAGCAACGCCGCTGCAAACCGCGCGGTATGCTTCCGCTGCGCATCACCGGCGCGACGATCTATCCCAATGTCGATTTTGATATTCGCAGTATACCCTGAAAGTTGCCTGGACAAACATGACTTTTCCCAAATTGAACCTCCCCACGCCAGATCATCGCCCCCTCCTCATCAGCTTGCGGATCGAGAGGCTGGATGAAATTTAATGCCATGTGAATCCCAAGAAAGCCCAATATCGGATTGACGGGGCATTCTTTGCACCGAGGAGAGCCTAGGATCGTGATCATCCTCCAGGGCTGAACACTCCCCCCGGAAGAGCACTCTTCCGCGGGTGGAAGAGCTCTCTACCATCTTGTGCCGCTTGCCGGATACCGGACCATGCAATTCACATGCTTCAGCACACCTGCAGCATACAGCGAATATTATACAGGACGAGGTGCTTAGCCGAGAGTGACGAATAGGTATGATCGTGATACAGAGGAAGCGAGTAAGCATAGTCGATCATTAACTCTCTGGGGCCATGACTGTGTTATCCTTGACAACATCGTGCCTCACTTCGCCTTACCTCATCCTGCTAGTTGAACGGTATCAGCGGACACCACTCTGACTTCCACCGTCAATGAGTAAATAATCCCGTCTCAAAATACCACCATGCCCCGCCGCATCCTCCTCATCAACGGGCCCAACCTCAACCTCCTCGGGACCCGCGAGCCACACATCTACGGCAGCAGGACCCTCGCAGACGTCTCCGCCGACGCCCAGAACCAGGCACGCCTCCTGGGCGTCACCCTCGAGTGCTTCCAGTCCAACCACGAGGGCGCGATCGTAGACCGGATCCAAGAGGCAGCAGGGTTCGTCTACCACGCAGACAGCAGCGACGGCGGTTGTCCGACTGCTCGTGAGTGGGAGTGGAAGGGGCCGAAGGACAACGACTTCCCGACCCGAGGTGGAGGTTGGAAGGAGGGGGAGAAGGTCTCGGCCATCATTATCAACCCGGGTGCTTACACCCACACGAGTGTCGCTATCCGGGACGCGCTGCTGGGGGTGGAGATACCGTTTGTCGAGGTGCATGTGTCGAATGTGCACGCGAGGGAGCAGTTCAGGCGGCATAGTTATCTGAGCGATAAGGCTGTCGCTGTTATTGCGGGACTGGGTGTTTATGGGTATCAGGTGGCTTTGGAGTTTGTGGCGAACCATTTGAAGCTCGACGACGACGACCGACTTCCGAGTGCGTAGGTCGGAAGAGCTGCGTACTTCTGCACTGCACATCACATTTCTGTGTGGGACCTCCAACTATCCATTGCGGACATGCATATCCCCGTGCTTTCTGTTTCATATTACCGCAGAGAGATGAGACTCTAGATATCTGGGTCCTGGAGGCCGACCGTGCCAGAACTCGATAACGTAGAATGGACAGGGAGGGCACAGCCCCTTGTAAATAATCAAAGCTCGTCCTTGACAGCCTCGACGGATCCATCTACAACTTCGGGCACAGAATCTGGTGTAACGACACTCAGCAGAGCATCTAGACGGGTGAACTCTGGTGCATCCTCCCCAAGCCCCCAGGCAAACACACCACCAAGCTCCATCTCGGCAGCCAGCTGGGCGACCTTCTTCCGGATGCTGTCATGCCCATCAAAGGTCCACCAGATGGCCTCCTCCCCATCATAGTAGTACGTAGCACCCTCCTCCTCATCGTACTCGTGATATAAGAGAGCCCTGCGGAAAGACTCCCTCACCTCCACAGGCACCTCATCGTGCCACGAGAACCCACCCGCGCGGCCGAGGTCCCCGCCCGTGACAGGATCCTCCAGCAGCAGCGTCCTACACCCAACAGGCGTCCGAGCGGCGGCGCAGTCCTCCCCGTCAGCCCTGAACCACTTGACATAGAACCCAAGGCCGAGGTTGAGCCTGTCGGCGGGTGCTCCCCGCGAGACATACGCCTGGAGGGCAGCCCGGCTGGCCTTGGTGCTCGAGTGGTGCCTGGTGACCTTGTCGCGCCGGTTCATCAGGTCGTAGGTCATGACGTTCAGGAAGTCGAGGTGTTCCATGATTTGCGGGACGGTCTGCGGCGTGAAGGCGATCATGTCCCTCTCGATGCCCGGAACTGCGGCCGTCATCAGCTTGTCTGGCCCCAGGGCGGTGCGGATCTCGCCCAGGAGGAGCGGGTAGGCCTCGATCTCCCATTGCTTCTCTGCGTTGGGCACTTGCTTGTAGTCTTCGCCGTTGCCGCCTGGGTATTCCCAGTCGATGTCGACTCCTGAAGAATGACGAAGGTGGTCAGTAATGGTGATCCTGATAGGTACCTAGGTAACCAGTAGGCTTGGTCTTCGGTGAGCGCATGCAAACGAACGCACCATCGGCTCCCGTTGCTTCTACCATCCTGGCCACATTGCGGGCAAATTCCCTCCGTGAAGTCTCATTCCGAGCGGCGGTCGCGAAGCCAGTATCCCCCCAACCGCCGATAGCAACGATGATGTCGGCGTTCTGATTGAAGGCCTGGCGGGCTGACTCCACGCTTCGAAACAGAGGCCACTCGTTGCGATCTGGGTCCAAAAACAAGTCCGTTCTCATGAAGGCCAGGGCGACATGAGTGATGGGTTGGATTAGCTGCTCGCTGGACGGAATCACATCGTGTTGTCTGCATGATCGATCAGCATATGGACTTTGTCGTCTGTCGTTGGCTTCGAGACGGCACCTCGTGCGCACAAACTCACCCCGTGAGATACATGAGGCAGACAGGCCGGTCACCGCTGGCTGCTCGTGTGAAGCCGGCAGACGCCAGGCCTGCGAGCATCCATAGGAGCATTGCTGTAACTGGGAGGGATAGGACCGTCATATTTGCAATTCTGCTCGGAAGCTGGGAAGACTGGCGAGTTTCGGTTTGGAAAGGTTGCTTGAAGAGTAATACTCTATGCTGATAATTAGGGTTGCTAGGCACGCTGGGGGGCCTGCCCAGGTACTCTCTTTCACAGGGGCCTTAACCCCCTATAAATCGCTGTCGTTGGATCAAGGGTGCATACCAAGCAGACCTCGGGAGCACTCAACTTCAAAACCTGTTGACAACTTACTGAGCTTTGCAGTCATTATCTATGTCATTTTCTCCTTATTCAAAGTCACCTTATCAAACTCATCTACCTTGTTCTTTTACTTCCTTTTTACCTCCCCTGGGGGGCATTGAGTAGCAGTCTTTCCTCTGCTCTGCCAGCGTCAAGATGTCTGCCCCGGGAAATAATTGCAGCATCAAATCCTGGACCCCATAACAGCCTTGGAAGATGATCGCCCTGAGAGCAAAACTGCACATAATGACCCAACGCTTTAGATGAGAATCGAGACTCTGAGTGTAGAATAATCCCATAACAGCGGCAGGACAGATGTGCAGGCGTAGAGAAGCTACCCAGGTATCCCATTTTCCAATGTGATATCTTATACAATGTAGTTGATGTTGTGGACACCGCTGAGCATTCGTCGTGCCGAACTAACGTCGTTTAGAGCAATCCTGAGGGTCTAATAGCCGTTTGACTATTCGACAAGACTGGAGTTAGCCCTTGTTGGATTCCTGAGATATACATGAATATGCTATTCTCAAGCATCTCACTGGAGCGCTAGCTTAGCTCTATTATTTGAAGTTGCCGTGATCATAGCGACCGGATTGCGCTCTGGCGATGTCTAAGTAGTCCCCATAAATAAGACCCCGTGTTGCCGGGTTCGATCCGTGTTGATTCCTCTTGTTTTCAGCCTTGCAACTTTGCCAATTAGTTGGGATATTTGTAATCTAACAGGCTTTAGCCGCCTGGGGGATGAGGGCGCCCGAGATAGCATTAGAGCTAGCATCGAATCGAAGGAATCTTTGATCGGGCCAAATATGGTATAATTGGTCATCGACACAATCCTCAGGAAATTAATAAGGAAAATTTAGTGGATCACTCGCTCGGTATCCGTGTTTCTCCTCTATTCTCGCAGGTCCGCAACCACGGCCAGTGCAGTCGAGTTTCTCGCAGTCTCCTATGTCTGGAGGCGCCACTTGCAGTCACATCTTCCAATCAGTTCTATATCAGGTCCAGTTGATGCGTCGCATGGAACTCGGCACCGGGGGAGAACTTCGCGCGACTACCCTAGGGTACTTTGGATGGCTGATCCTGAGACTCATGTATATATGAGAGGTTCCAACACGTGAACGATGTCGGCACTGGTGACGTTCGCTTTCAGAGACCCCATAGCCTCTATCATTGATCTGCTTGGTAATAGCAAAGATTATAACTCGAAACCACAGATGAAACTTCCAGAAGATGGCCATCCTCCCAATACAGTCATCAGCGTTCTTATATCCGGTAACTGTGTGCCTTCCTGATGATTGCAACTTGCAATAGGAGTTGCCTTCAAATTGCTTTGCGAGATTGACTCCTATACTCGCCCTTCACCCCAGCCTTCGACCAGCTCTACGCACATCTACCACTGGATATCCCTGAGCAGCAACTATTTCTTGATTTACTCGTGGTACGTTCATGCTCTCTTCTTCTTACCAACTCCCGCCCGCCCGCTGCCCGGCGAAAGGAAGGTGACAACACATCCTGTTATCGACAGGACTTGGTAACGGACTTAATCCCTCGAGGATACCAGAGAGCCCTCACGCTTAATGAGTGGCCAGATTACAGCTCCTTCCGTCAGTATTGATCAAAGTCGGCTCCAGCCCTTGTCCTTTTGCCTGTCTTGCTGCAATACCCATAGTGACAGTCTTCAAAACGCCACCCACAACCCACTGGACACCAGACACGGAAATTACAAGAATGCTCACTGCATCACGGCTCGCTCTTCTTTGATGGAATTGGAAGTTGCCTAGATCCAAATCAGGAGTAACAATAATCGGAGCGTATGCGAATCTTCATCAACTTTCATCTCTTGCCTGATACACTTTTGCTGCCCCTACCTCTTCCAAGCGTTTGCTTGGGTTCAGGTCCGAAGGCGTAGGTGTTGCCTTTACTCCCTAGGTTTCCTTCACCTTGTTTACTTTCGCCTAGGTACCCTGAGCAGCAAAACTCCGTCAACAGCCTACTGACACTTTGCTTCTGGAGTACATACAGATTGCGCAGGTGGCCTTCATTCATCACACATCAGCAGTGGATCTATCTATAACCAGTCTTCAACGTCTCCTCTCCGCTGGTATCACACTCCGCGACTCCCAAGAAACGACATGTCTGACCCAGGCCGAAAGCGGGAGGCATCTCCCGGGCCACCGGCCAGTGAAGCTTCAAAGAGACAAAAGCAACGATCGGACGAAGCATCATCACAAGAGCCAGAACTTGATACGACGTCCGCGGTGACAGCTGGGGTCACAGTTGAGACTGCGCAGGAGCAAGCACCAGGAGACAGTGTCGAACCAAATACGGAGCCAGACACCGAATATACGTCCGAGGAAGCTGCTGAAGGTGTCAATGGGGACGACGCCGAAGATGGTTCCGAAGATGGTTCCGAAGTTGAGTCCGAAGCTCACTCCGATTCCGAAGATGATGCCGACCCAGAATCGAAAGCAGAGGAAAACACTACAGGCAGGCGCAGAAAAGAACGAAAAGTGAGCAACCGCAGCGAGTGGGACATCTTCCTCGACAAATTTACCGTTCGTGGTAATCCCGGAGGGAACTTCTCGGAGTATCTAAAACAGAACGGATACAACAGCCGTCCCTCGATGACACCCCATGAGCGCCGCCGACTTATGACCGATCTAGCGCTGAAAACCGAGGAACAGGATGGTCAATATGACAGCACAAAACCTGCAGCCAGTCTACCAACCAATTCGTTCGCTCCAGTGGATTCCGTAGAGGATTCTGCATCGTTCCTCGGTCTTGACTTGAGAAACTTGGAGAGCATCAAGATCTCGCCATCCTCGAGCTTGAACCTCAGGGTCGATCAAGTCCAGAATGTCGCTTTCATGGTCAAGAATGCCGAGGGAATTCTACGGGGCGCTGTCAACGCCAACGAGAGTGGTACCGGAAAGACTGTTGAGGCCTTATCATCCGTCTTCTTTCTGGCCCAGCGGAGAGAAGCTCGGCCAAACTTCACAGCCCACCGAGCTACCCTGATCCTCTGTCCTCACCAGGCATTGCGCGGCTGGCAGAACGTCCATTCGAAGTTCTTTTCTGGTATTTTGACGCTGTACGTTTGCGGCAAGTCAACCAAACCGGGGAATAATAACCGAATCATCGACACGAAGTCGGTATCAGCGCTTACCGAAGTCCTGGAGTGTATGGAGCCCTCTGATCCCCGGACCAGCTACACAATCATATTGGCCACATACGATGACTTCTCCAGTAAAGCTTTCCTGAAGGAACGAAAGAAGGAAGCCTTGCTAGGGAACAAGGAGTTTTCGGTTCGCGGCGCTAAGCTGGCGCCTGAAGCGCACGAGGCTATCAAGATTGGTCAAAAACCTGTCCTCTTCGACCTTGAGTTCGAACCTAGGATTCTGCAGATGGTTGGAACGCTTATCGCCGATGAAGCTCACGAGATCAAGAACCCAAAAACCAGGAGGGCACAGGCTGCTTTACTCGTAGATGCGGATATCAAATTTCTGCTCACAGCGAGCCCTACTGATAACAAAATCTCGGACTTCCGAGGCCTCTTATTCGCCTTATTCAAGCCCAGAGAATGGCGTATTAACTGGCCAACCAGGGTAACACGTGAGGAGCTCTTCCAAATGTATTACAGCGAATTCGTTCCCTTCAACGGTAAGGATCCTGCGAAAGTCAAATTCGATCCGACACCGTCCTCCGACTATATAGAGGCACTCAGAGAAGGCAAGCACCTGTGGCGTCTGAACCCTCATGCATACCGATGGTTAGGGAATCAGATGATGTTCAGTCCGAGATTTTCACAGGTCGTACTTGGGTCTATCTTCAGCCTCTGTGTCCTACGCCGCGACCTTGGTTCCTTCATCAACTTGCCTAACGGTACTAATGAAACAGTCGCGGATATGATAGGAATACCTCGAGTTACCATCAAGACTGTTGAGCTGAAGATGGATGACTATCATAAACAGGATTATCTGCGTATTGCAGAGCCTTGGTTTCGTGAGCTCTTCTCTACTGGCGGCGATACGAAGAATTGGGATGCAGCCCGTATTCACCAGAGCAATTGTTAGTAGGTCTCTATACGTACGTACGGGAATCGTATAGTTTCAATCTGGTTTCTATATTATTGTTTTCTCAGTTTTCACCCTCCCGAATAGTGAGGGCGGAATTAGCTAAGTAAAGTAGTAAATATAACGTCGTAAACGGAAGGTGCTACTGATACTAGTAACTTTTTCTTTTATCCTTGCGACCCCTATAATAGTGATAATCCTTCTATACGACTATCGCGAACCGAACATAGTATAGTAACTATTAAAACTCTATAAACCCTAAATTCGTAGACGATAGTTATAAGCATAAAGCAAAGCAAACCCTAAGTAATAGGCGATAGCTATTAAAGAACTCAATATAGTCTCGCCTATACGATATCTATAAACGAGGTACCGGAAACCTTCTATAAACCCCTAAATCTATAAGCGATAGTTATATCGTAAACCCCTATATTAGTACTTCTTCCGTTCCTCTATCTATTTCCTATATTTAGCCTATCTAGTCGCCCGTTTATATATATAGTTATCGTATTCCCTATTAGATTTATCATTTATATATTTCTCGAGTCTAGTATTAGGCAATAGGGTATACTTTTTAGGGGCTTGCTTCTTAAGGGTAAGTTAGCTCTTAGGAGTAGAATAATCATTATCATTATCCTTATTATTATTATCTTCGTTAGATATATAAGGTAGGAATCCGAAGGTAAATTCGTCCTTATCAGTGCATTTCCGGATACGTTTCTCGAGAGTAGGTAGTAGCTTGATATTATATTTCTTAGGTATAGGTTTAAGGGTAGTAGTTATACCGGGCCTCTTATATAGCTACGCTAGCTCTTTAATATATAGGGGTCATATATACTAATTGCTCATCTAATATAGAAGGGCTTAGATCTAGGTTAGTAGATCAACCTATTTCTTAGACTTCTTAGGGCTTCTACTATTACGATAGCTATAGAAGATATAGGGGATTGAAATACTATTAGGGTCGACTATTATAGAGATTATAATAATTCTATACTTAAAGTAGTAGTTATCGATATAGGGATCGTTATCTACTACTATAGCTCCTATAAATATCTTATTAAGTATTATCTTCTCGATATCTTTCTATATTCTTCTAACTATCATATAAGATGAAAATTATTAGTCCTAATAAGTAATATTATTAATAATAGTTAGTACTACTATTCTAGTATTATCGTAGAGGAAGAGTATCTTGACCTAGGCTATAGCCTTAGCTTTAAGGCCCTCGAGGTCGATAATATATCGAGAACCTTACTTCGTCTCTATCTTACTACTTGCTTTTACTTTATCCTATACGACTTTCGCTATAGTATCTTGATAAGCTTAGGCCTAGTCTTTCTCCTTATTATCTATTAGGTTTCTATAGATATCAAGTAGACGATCGTCGTTATTATCTTTAGTATCTATGACCTCGGTATCTATAGTATTAGTGCCCTCGGTATTAGTAATCGTAGTAGTAGGGGCTTAGTCCTTTATAGTAGCTATAGGGGTATCGATACTATCGGTCTTAGTAGCTATATCTACTATAAGTATTGCATTAAAGTCGAAGTTCTCTATATAATAGGTATATTCCTTATCGTTTATTTTATATAAGTATCGCCTATATAAGTATATAGTAGAAAAAGGAAAGGAAAGTACTAAGAAATAGACGATAGTATACTATAAAACGATTTCGGGTATTATAAAGCGATTTCAGTAAGTATTATAATTAGGAGTAGTAATCTATAGAAAGAATACGAATATCGAATTGATTAGGGGTATATAGTATATATATAAGGTTTATTTGAAGGATAGGTAGGAGGTAGAAGAAAGTAGGAGGTAGAAGAAAGTAGGAGATAGAATAAGGAGTTAGCAATAGCGAGGTAAGCGAAAGAAAGGGAAACGCTAGTCGTATTACTTCCCTATTAGGAAGTCTTTTCAGTTCCTTCTACCGAAGGTCTTTCTACCGACCCGTCTATATATATACGAAGCTCGTTGCCCTCTACTAGCTTCTATAGTACTGAGTTTAGCTTCGCCTTCGTTATAGTATCTACTAGGTTATCTTTTCCGTTAATCTATCTTACCTCTATAATCTCCCTTACCTTATATGATTATTATAGTAATATAATATCAATTATAAGGCGTTTCTCCTATATTATCCTAAGCTTTATAAGGTATTTATATAGGCTATACGAATCTATATAAATGACTAATAGTATATTAGGTAATGATAGTTGCCTTATAATCATTCTAATAATTATTATAAGGGAGATACTAATATCTATACTATTAACTATACTATATATCTCGCTTATAAGTATGCTTCGGGTAACTTATTTATATTTCGTAGAGGACTAGTAGAGAATATTACTTATTAGCTTGAATTCCTAGTCTTATATATAAGCTTTATTTACTAGTACGATAATATAACTGAGTTGGGATATTAAGTCCTAGTTATTTATAAATAACCTATCTATAAAGACGAAAAGTTTAGTTATAGAGAGGTCTAGGGGTATATATCTAATACCTCGTTAAGCATTATTTATTTACTATAATAGTCGTATATTAAGGTGCTTATAGTTTTCTTCCTTTAGGTCTTATACCTATATTACTATAGAAAGATTATAGGATACTTCTAATTAGTAAATAGAAGCTATATATATACCTCGGGCTCTCTATTCTAGGTACTACTAGGGACTATCGATAGTAATTATATCGATAATAGCGAGTTTATCTACCTATCCTTTCTAACGAATTATAATAGATCTAGTATCGTCTATTACTATATAGGTGCTATTATAATCTATATACTATCCCTCCGAAAGTAGTATCTTCGGCTTTACCTATAGCCCTACTATATATAATTCCTCTTCTTCTCTATCTTAGAAGTCTTATATAGCTAGTAGTAGTATATCGTCTATTTATATACTTATAATTCTAAAAGGCTATATAGGCTTTATAATGAGTAGGTAGGGGTCGTATATCGAGTACTCTATATTGAGTTTCTAATAGTAATGCTTCTAATAGGTATTAAACTAATAGATACTAGCCTTAGTGATACTATATAGAGGTTTAATAACTCTAATAATAGTACTATATAGGTATTTATCCTTAAGTTCCTTTAGGAGTTCTATAAGGATTATATACTATAATTTTAACTTGGATTATAGGTAAGCCTAGGTAATATTATATAGTATAAGTAATATATCCTTATCCTAGATTAATATTAGGGCTATTATAATAATCATCCTCTAGCTTATATATTGGATTATTAGGCTTTAGATTAATATAGAATCCTTATTTTCATTATTATAACCCTATATAATTAGCCGAGACTTTTCGTATAGTTTAGTTATCTTACCCTTAACTTCCCTTACTATATAGGATTTGAATAGACAATAGTCGCTATAGCCTACTAGAGACTATTTCTCGAATCGGAATACTCCTTTACTAATTAGCTCGTTAATTTCTACCTTATCTAACTCTTTAAAGGGGGTACTAGGTATTATAATTATACTATCTTATCTTAGTTTTATAGCTAGGGTATAATCGTCCTTCTCTTTCTTTAATATATATATAATAGTAATATAGTCCTTTACCTCTAGTAACGATGGCTATATAGGGTTTAGTATAGGTATTTTAGGTAAAAGTACCTCTAGCGATAATAGTTACGCTTATATACCTTCTTTATCTTTATAGTATTATCAGATAATTATAGATCTAAACGTAGCTAGGCCCTTTAGTATATCTAGGGTTATAATATAGCTATTAATAGTAATAACCTTATATAGGCCTTTCTATCCCTCTTTTTCTCGCTATATATAAATATCGTATTATAGTAGGAGTATATTGATAATAGGCCCTACTTTCGTATTAAGTATATCTTATACTTATTATTTAGCTATCATCTTTCGAAGTGCCTTTATAGCTTTAGATATAGCTTCTACTTATTTCTATATTAGTTATAATAGGGGTAAATTATATAATACTCATAGGTAGGTATTGAATACTAGGAGTATAGGGACTAGACCTTCTAGTCCTATAGTATCGTTGATAGCTTTTACTACTATCTATAGGATAATATCGTTGCTTATCTCGCCTTATAAGTCTAAGTATAATACCTTAAAGGTATATTTAAGGGGGTAGTAGTACCTCTCGACCTTTCTAATAGACTAGTATACCTCTATAGGTACTTACTTATATATAATCCCTATTATATAAGCTTCGGAACGGAATTCGGTTAATACGAAGTTTATACTTATATCGTATATAATTATATCTAGTAGTCCCTAATAGGTATCGATCTATAGGGTATATAGTAATGCGATAGCTAGGGAATATAGGCAAATCTATAAGACTAGGGGACCCCTACTTAGTTTTTGATATTCCTTATCTTACCTACTATGCTATTTATAATATAGAAAAATAATATATATAATACCTTTTATATATACCTAAATAGGCCTAAAGAACCCGAATAAAGTTATTATAAAGCCCTTTTTACCTTGAATTATACCTATAAACTCTTAAGCAGCTAGCTCTTACCCTAGGGTATAGGTCGTATACCTATCCTCTAATTTATTAGTCTCTAGAGCCGGATCTCTTTATTCTTATAGTATCCTTAGCCTAAGTAGGCGTAATAACGAGAGATGCTATCTTGAATAGAGAGAATATATTAATAAATAACGAAAACGATAAAGGATACGGAAATCATAGTATACTAAACTAAAGGAGTTAGCTAGGATTAATTATACTATACCTATAGTAATAGAGCAAGTAGTAATCTAGTTAAATAACCTAGAAGCTTAAGAAACTAGTATTAAAATAGAAAGGAAGATTTCCTATATAAATCGGCTAATATTAGTAGGAAATAATAAAGCATTATAAAATATAAAGAGTTAGGACTTATATCGAGCAATAAGCGAGCGCTACTACTAGGCCTAGTATAGCCTAATCAAGCCTAGGTTACTCTAGCTTTATAATAATTAACGAGGAAAATACTACTTAAGTAGATTTAGCAACTAAAGTATATCTAAGTACTAAGAGCCGTTGATTAGGACGGACGTATATAGCTAGTAGTATTACTTTAAATTCTCATTTCTAGCCTAACTAAGTATATTAGAAGCTTAGGAAAGGGGGGCATTCGGGCCTTAATATAGATATTAGGAAAAATCTTCGCTTTTCTAAGGCATTTATCGATACTTAGAGAGAGTACCTAGGGTAGAATAAAAGTATTAAGGGATAGACCTTATCCTAAATAAGCTATTAGTTATTATACCTTAGTAGTACCTTACTATATAGCATTTATCCTAGAAGCTAAAGTAAGGAATTCTAAGATTGATTCCCTAATCGCTTCTTTAAGCTACTAAAAGATAGCGATATCGATAATCTACCTTTATCCAATAGTAATAGCCCGAGCCGAAGATCTTAGATCTAATTAATTAGATATAGTTTATAGTACTATAGTTCTAGACCCTTATAGTAGAGGTAAAAACTCTAATAGATCAAAGATAAGAATAGTATTATAGAAAAACTATAGGAAAAAGGCTAAAATAGCTCCTAGTAATATATCTAATATATCTACTTAATATAAGTATCCTGCTTTAATAGGTATAGCTAAGCATATTCGATTCCTATATAAGGATAAACTAGAGATACTTAGGGTTAAGGCCTTTAATAGTTATAATACTATAGAGTACCTAGAGGTCCTTAACGAGGCTTATAAGGTCCTGAATATTGAATAGCTGCTCTATATTAAGTTAATAATAGGCTATTATAAGAATATAGTCTATAGTAATAAGATTAAGCTTCTTATTACTAGTAAGACTATC
>LKEB01000080.1:4603-93455 GCA_003795295.1 Cytospora leucostoma
TTCATTTACTAAGTCGGGTGAAATGAAGTTTCCTTATACGCTACTATCGACGAGCGCGCGTATACGAGTTATTCCAATGAGAATTTCCAATTCGAGGTAGGTATTGATATCCGTTTTTATAGCGTAGAGGAACCGTACTGGGTTCTTACTATTTAGTAGTTCCGTTCCTAATAGCTGCTATCGTTTTTTAGCTATTCTTCTGAGACGGTCGCGAGGCTATAGGTGATTCGTTCCCATACTATAGGTTTCTTGCCTTTATTTCTTTATTCGTTCTATAGTCGTTCCGGGTGCTATATGAAGGTATTCTATATCTCTAGGTTGAAATGGGTCCTACGTTATACTCTTTCACGACGCTTCCGCTCTACTTCTCGTGCATCCTTTCGTACTTATCGGTACCAAGCGGTAACCTTCTCTTATCTATAGATACGGTATTGATTCGAGGGATACTCGCGTAGTATTCCGTAGCTAGTAAAGCATTACTATAGATAGCCGTCGAAGTCGTAAGTAAATACAGCATATTAGTCTGAGCTGAGTTCTTCGTCCTTATAGAACTATGGACCAAAATGGTTGGGAGAGTAGTACTAGTCTACCTCCTAGTTCTAGTATCTTCGTAGAAAGAATCTATTATAAACTTTCTCCTAGAAGTGAATCTTATATTCGTCGAATATATAGGAGATCTAGGCAATATTTTATCTATATTATTCGTGCCCTAGGGATAGGTATATGCATTCTACTAGGCGTAGGATCTCGTATCTATTGACTTCCGTAAACCTATACTAGGGAATTCCGTAGACTGCGAACTAGTATTCCGAGCCGTCGTAAGGAAGTATATATACGGCTAATCCGAGGTAGTAGGTGGGATCGGGTATATATGCTATAAGGGGTTGAGCGATAGCTTCGTTGATCTATTATCCGAGGATTGCCTGACTTCCCGGGTCTAGTATATAGCTCATAGAGGCCTTTTCCTCCTAGTCGTCGTCGTACTAGCTATCGGTTAGCTCTCGTGAATCGTCCTCTACCGTATCTCTAGTCTTAGAGGTAGTAAGGGTGATAGTTAGGGTTTCTTCCCTAGGCTTTGGTTCGAGGTAGCCTTCTACTATAGCTTAGTCGATTTCTTCGCGGGTAGCGATATATCTAGCTATTCCGATAGTTCGTACTATGATATTAGCTTTCTTACCTAAGGGAACTAGCTACTAGGCCTTCTTAGCGCTACGGTATTCTCGTACTAGATATCCTGGTTTTCCGTAATTGAAATACTTACGGGTTTCTTTCTAGGCTGCTCTAAGCTCCATTGGTCCTATATGCGTTCCGTAGGACGTGGGCTTATAACTTCTCTTCTAGCCCTGATTACTCCTATTCCCGTTGGAACGTCCTGAGTTACTACGATCTCCTTTCTTCTCTAAATGCCTTTCAAATAGTCTATTATCGATTCGTACTACTATTTACGCGTATTACGTGAAGAAGTCGGGACGGTCCTATAGGCTAAGCTCATCTTTAATATCGTCCTTAAGTCCTTCGTAGAATCGTACTATAAGCGGCTCATCTTCCCATTCCAGGTAGGAGGCGATTTGCTAGAAGCTCGCTAGGTAGTCCGTAATAGATTTAGTCTGCTTGAGGGTACTTAGTTTTCTTTCTATATCTCGTTCGAGATCAGGGTCTCCGAAGGCTCCTTTGAGTACCTTTTCGAAATTAGCGTATTTATAGAAGATTTCAGTAGTCCTAGGTTTTCTTTCTTCTAGGGTATCATAGTTATTAATATAGTCCCGAAGGATAGGTTCGAACCAGGTAAGTGCGTATCCTTAGAGTCTACTACCGATTACTAGAACTCTCTTTTCCTAAGTATCGAATTCCTTAGCCAAGTAGATAAGGTATATACGACTAAAGGTGAGGAATCCCATTAGGGTTCTATATTGACTAGTGAAGTATAGTAGCTTATCGACCTTGAAACGGTAGTTACCGTTTTCATCAGGCTCTATAGGTGGATTGGTCGTTAGTAGTTCAGTGACCGGTAGGTCTTCCAAGATAGTATTGGTAACTATATTATCGTTCTGAGTAGAAGCCATACTGATATCTGAATCTTCCTCGTTACTAAGGACCTCGTAGATATTTTGAGTATAGTAGAATTCCTATCTGAATTCTTCGATATCTACCTCGAATGAATTATCTGAATCCGTCGGCGTTAGTTAAGGACTTAAGCTCATGAAGTACTGAGATATTGCATAAGGGTCGCATATCGAACCTTCTTGAATAAGAGCGATCAAAATATAATGAATATAACGTGGTTGACCTAAAGAGTACTTAGGCTATATACGGGGTTTATATCAAAAGGAGGTTCAAGGTACTTATATAATATGCTATCTTTATGATCAAGAGGAGATTACTCCTATCATATGAGAATGATACTTAGATTGATCGCTGAAGAGCTAACTGATACTATCTACTATAAAGGGAATATCCTATTATATATCCAGCTCTTCATCGATAGCTATATTGGATATATTCCTGATCCAATATATCTAGGGATGGATATATTGGATATATTCCTAATCCAATATATCTAGTCCCGCTGACTGATCCTATCACGTGACCTTAGTGGGTCCCGTCATATCTCATGTGCTATGCCGCATGTTGGTTTCCTTTCTTCTTGCATGCCCCCTAGTACCTTGACCGTGGGTCATGACACTCCCTCTATTTCTTCCGTTCGGCCTATCTAGTCGCCCGTTTACGGGTACGATCGTCGTAGTCTTCGTCGTCGTCGGTCATATGCTTCTTGGGTCTCGCGTTGGGCAATAGGGTATGCTTCTTAGGGGCAGGTTAGCTCTTAGGAGCATAGCGATCGTCGTCGTCGTCTTCGTTAGATATATGAGTAGGGGGCGATCTAAGGGTAGGTTCGTTCTTATGAATACGTTTCTAGGTACGCTTCTCGAGAGTAGGTAGCAGCTTAATATTATATTTCTTGGGTATAGGTTTAGGGGTAGTAGTTATACTGGGCCTCTTATATAATTATACTAGCTCTTTGATATACGGGGGTCGTATATACTAGTTGCTCGTCTAGTATAAAAGGGCTTAGATCTAGGTTAGTAGATCAACCCATTTCTTAGACTTCTCGGGGCTTCCGCTATTGCGATAGCTATAGAAGATATAGGGGATTGAAATGCTATTAGGGTCGACTATTATAGAGATCGCAATGATTCTATACTTAAGGTAGTAGTTATCGATATAGGGGTCGTTATCTACTACTATAGCTCCTATAAATACTTCACTAAGTATTATCTTCTCGATATCTTTCCGTATTCTTCTAACTATCGTATAAGATAAAAATTACTAGTCCTAGTAGGTAATATTATTGATGATAGTTAGTACCGCCGTTCTAGTATTATCGTAGAGGAAGAGTATCTTAACCTAGGCCGTAGCCTTAGCTTTAAGGCCCTCGAGGTCGATAATGCATCGAGAACCTTACTTCGTCTCTATCTTGCTACTCGCTTTTACTTTATCCTATACGACTTTCGCTATAGTATCTTGATGAGCTTGGGCCTAGTCTTTTTCCTCATTATCTATTGGGTTACTATAGATATCAAGTAGACGATCGTCGTTATTATCTTCGGTATCTATAGCATCAGTACCCTCGGTGCTAGTAGTCGTAGTAGTAGGGGCTTAGTCCTTTATAGTAGCCGTAGGGGCATTAGTACCGTCGGTCTTAGCAGCTATATCTACCGTAAGTATTGCATTGAAGTCGAAGTTCTCTATATAACAGGCGTATTCTTCGTCGTTTATTTTATACGAGTATCGCTTGCGTAAGTATATAGTAGAAAAAGGAAAGGAAAGTACTAAGAAATAGACGATAGCGCGCTGCAAAACGATTTCGGGTATCGCAAAGCGATTTCAGTAAGTATTATAATTAGGAGTAGTAATCTATAGAAAGAATGTAAACGTCGAATTGATTAGGGGTATACGGTATATATACGAGGTTTATTTGAAGGATAGGTAGGAGGTAGAAGAAAGTAGGAAGTAGAAGAAAGTAGGAGATAGAATAAGGAGTTAGCGACGGCGAGGTAAGCGAAAGAAAGGGAAACGCTAAACGGAAGAAAGGGAAACGCTAGTCGTATTACTTCCCTATCAGGAAGTCTTTTCAGTTCCTTCCACCGAAGGTCTTTCCACCGACCCGTCCACGTATATACGAAGCTCGTTGCCCTCCACCAGCTTCTATAGCGCTGAGTTTAGCTTCGTCTTCGTTATAGCATCCGCTAGGTTATCTTTCCCGTCAATCCACCTCACCTCTGCGATCTCCCTTACCTCGTACGATTATCGTAGTGATATGATATTAATCATAAGGCATTTCTCCCGTATTATCCCAAGCTTTATAAGGCATTCGTATAGGCTATACGAATCCGTGCAAATGACTAATAGTATATCGGGTAACGATAGTCGCCTTATGATCATTCTAATAGTCGTTACGAGAGAGATACTAATATCTATACTATTGACTATACCGTATATCTCGCTTATAAGTATGCTTCGGGTAACTCGTTTATATTTCGTAGAGGACTAGTAGAGAATATTACCTATCAGCTTGAATTCCTAGTCCTATATATAAGCCTCGTTTACTAGTACGACGATATAACCGAGTTGGGATATCAAGTCCTAGTTATTTGCGAATAACCTATCCGTAAAGACGAAAAGTTTAGCTATAGGGAGGTCTAGGGGTATATATCTAATGCCTCGTTAGGCGTTATCTATTTACTACGATAGTCGTATATTGAGGTGCTTATAGTTTTCTTCCTTTAGGTCTTATACCTATACTACTACGGAAAGATCGTAGGATGCCTCTAGTTAGCAAATGGAAGCTATATATATACCTCGGGCTCTCTATTCCAGGTACTACTAGGGACCGTCGATAGTAGTCGTATCGATAACGGCGAGTTTATCTACCTATCCTTTCTGACGAATCGTAATGGATCCAGCATCATCTATTACTATACGGGCGCCGTTATAATCTATATACTATCCCTCCGAAAGCAGTATCTTCGGCTTTGCCCGTAGCCCTGCTATATATAGTTCCTCTTCTTCTCTATCTTAGAAATCTTATATAGCTAGTAGTAGTATATCGTCCGTTTATATGCCTACGATTCCAAAAGGCTATATAGGCTTCGTAATGAGTAGGTATAGGTCGTATATCGAGCACTCTATATTGAGTTTCTAACGGTAATGCTTCTAGTAAGTATTAAACTAGTAGATGCCGGCTTTAGCGATACTATATAGAGGTTTAACGACCCTAATAATAGTACTATATGGGTATCTATCCTTAAGTTCCTTTAAGAGTTCTACGAGGATCGTATACTATAGCTTTGACTTGGATTACGGGTAAACTTAGGTGATATTATATAGTATGAGTGATATGCCCTTATCCTGGATCAATACTAGGGCTATTACGATGATCGTCCTTTAGCTCATACGTTGAATTATCGGGCTTTGAGTTAGTATGGAATCCTTATTTTCGTTGTTATAACCCTATATAATCAGCTGGGACTTTTCGTATAGCTTGGTTATCTTGCCCTTAACTTCCCTTACTATACGGGATTTGAATAGACGATAGTCGCTATGACTCGTTAGAGACTATTTCTCGAATCGGAATACTCCCTTACTAATTAGTTCGTCGATTTCGACCTTATCTAACTCTTCGAAGGGGGTACCGGGTATCATAATCACGCCGTCCTATCTCAGTTTTATAGCTAGGGCATAGTCGTCCTTCTCTTTCTTTGATATATATACGATAGTGATATAGTCCTTCACCTCCGGTAACGACGGTCGCACCGGGTTTAGTATAGGTATTCTAGGTAGAGGCACCTCTAGCGACGACGGTCGCAGCTATATGCCTTCTTCATCTTTTATTCCTTCTTCATCTTTATAGTATCGTTAGACGACTATAGATCTAAACGTAGCTAGGCCCTTCGGTATATCCAGGGTCATATCGTAGCCGTCAATAGCAATGACCTTATATAGGCCTTTCTATCCCTCTTTCTCTCGCTATATACGAACGTCGCATTATAGCGGGAGTATATCGATAATAGGCCCTACTTTCGTATTAAGTATATCGCGTACTTATCGTTCAGCTATCGTCTTACGAAGTGCTCTTATAGCCTTAGATATAGCTTCCGCCCGTTTCTATATCAGTTATAATAGGGGTGAATCGTACGATACTCACGGGTAGGCGCCGAATACTAGGAGCATAGGGACTAGACTATCTAGCCCTACGGTATCGTTAACGGCTTTTACTACTATCTATAGGATAGCATTATCGCTTATCTTACCTTGCAAGTCTACGTGCAATACCTCAAAGGCACGCTTAAGGGGGTAATAGTACCTCTCGACCTTTCCAATAGACTAGTATGCCTCTACGGGCACTTGCTTATATATAATCCCTATCATACGAGCCTCGGAACGGAATTCGGTTGATACGAAGTTCGTACCTATATTATAGGTAACTATATCCGGTAGTCCTTAGTAGGTATCGATCTATAGGGAACGTAGTATCTACTAAGTATCCTTAGTATTCATGGATTTGAGAAATCTCGCTCCCTAAAATGCTATCGCCTAGTCTATAATATAGAGGACTAGTCGGCTAAGTAAGTATATCATATCAACTAGGATTTCGTAATTGAACTCGCGATCATCGCGCAATATAAACTTGAAACGTTATAGTACCGGGCTATTCATCTAGTATTGATAGTAAACCTTTGCGATATTCGTTATTACCTATCGGTTAATATCTAGATAACTAGCCTTCTCGAGCAATTAGTAAAGGCGATCTATTACCGGATATCCGAATCGGCGGTATAATCTCTTCATTTCCGTTTCCGAAAGAAAATATATAGCATTAGCTGCTTCGTCGAGGAAGAACTAAGGATAACCCTATTTCCTTAGTACTAGTACGATCATCGCACCGTCGTAACTGATTATTTCGTCCTTAATATTATTATAGTATACCTTGAGTCGGTCTATATCGGCGAGGCAAAGTAGGAACGGTATTTATATCTCAATAATATAGAATCTCACCCTTCCGATAGGGGTATTTACCTCTATAATCCCTACTAAGTTAGTAACTTTCCCGTTACTAAACTTGATTCGGGTATTCTCTATAGTTATCGTAATCTTATAGCTCAGATCTTAGTATTATAGAGCAAGGACTTGCTCATACCTAGCTATAGAAACTATAGAGGCTCCTATATCTAGGAGGATTCCTTAGAAATAGGTTTAGTTATACCTATTGACTAGGATAAACTAGCTAGCTACGATAGTCGTTTCAGCCTTAAAGACATCGTATCCTATCAGCTAGTAGATAAAAGATTCGTTAGCTAATAGGTTGATACCTTGGAAATATACCTCTATATCGCGACTACGGTCGTCGTACTTATCGTTTTCCTCTTAATATTCGTGGAATTCCTCTTCATCGTCAATCTCATAGCCTTCGAACTCATTCAAGAAAGCCTCAAAGTCGTCCTCGCGATCCTCGTATTCGCATTATACTAGGTAGCTCGTTTTAGCCGATCATCGTTCGTTCGCTGGGTATTTAGTTAACTAATAACCCTCCTTTTTATAAATAAAGCATCTCTTCTTCTATAGTCTCTTTCGAGCGTTATCATTTCTACCAAAACGATAGAAGCTTAGCTAGCTATTACTAAAACCTTAGCTAGGGCCGGGGCTAGGGCCGTTTTACGATCGTTATCCTCGGCTACTATATCGACGGTCGATATAGTATTAATCTTATAGGTCTTCTATGATATTGATTGATACCGTATAGCTTATCTATATCTCTATTATAGATCTAAGGTCCGAAAATAACTCTTCGTATAGGGGTACTGGTTTGAATAGAGCTATTTCCAATTCCGGTATGCCTTTATAAGCCTTGATAACCGTTATCTATAGGTTATCCTCTCCCGTATAGTCTAGTCCTAGAGCCTATTAGTATAGTTGCAGCTTATCGAGTATAGTTCGTAGGACCTCGTATAGGCTGATATCGGGATTCTATATCCTCATTTTTACGAATATCGTTATAGTCTAGTCTATATAGTAGTACTAGTAATTGAGGTCTATATCGAAGTATATCTTGATTTTGAGATAGGCTATTGCAAATATATTAGCTCTACTCATATAGTAGAGGTAATATATTTCTATACGATTCTTGAGCATTCGGGGAAATACTATATAGAATTGACTAGGTTGGATTTTAGTATAGTAGTAGATATTGAAGAATATTTTCATCTTATCGTCCAATAAGTCGTATGGGTCCCCTAAATACTTCTATGAATCATATAACGTCTTAACGAACTATACGGACTTCGTAGGGTCTAACCGTTCGTTCGGAACTTGCTATAGGGGAAGTGATTCATAAGGGTCATACTCAAGATTTGGTATCAGCTATAATATT
Organism: Cytospora leucostoma; assembly: GCA_003795295.1. NCBI lineage: Eukaryota > Fungi > Ascomycota > Sordariomycetes > Diaporthales > Cytosporaceae > Cytospora > Cytospora leucostoma. The sequence continues at coordinate 13,029 of LKEB01000080.1, forward strand.
AGCTATAGGTTCTAAATATTCGCTGGGTATAGTATATATTTCTAATATGAGTTCTATCTCTACCTCTCTACTAGTAACTACTATAGTAGCTACTCGATAGATAGCATCATATTCCCAAAGGGGTTCCGTAATAATAGTAGTCGTATCGATAGTAGTACTAACTATACTATGCTCTATACTAATAGTACTGGTATAACCGGTTCCGTAGACGGCTATTATATACTCCCTAGAGGGGGAGGTTAGTTTGGATTTCCCTAGTTTGCTTCCGCATACGGCTATCGTATGCTCGGTAGAGCAGCCGGTTAGCTTGGGTTCTGAATATTCGCTAGTGAGGCTGGTTGGGCTAGGCTTTCTCTCAGGCTTATACGGTACTCGTTTATATATAACTCCGGTACTAAAGGGACAATGCGAAGCTCGGCGTCGATCTATAGTAGCCTTTCCTCGGCTTATACTAGGGCATATAACTATAGGGCCACCGGCTAGTTATTTCGTCCTATAAATACGCCGTATCCTCGTAGGAAGTTCTTTAGCGATCGTCGGTATAGAGATAGTAGGCGTTCGAATATCGCAACGGTCTATATAGCGAAGTCCTCCCGGTACGCTACGAAGAGGTTATCGTCATAAAGGTTTTATTACGAATAGCTTACTAGGGCACTCGCTAATCGTATGATCAAATATCCTTCTATAGCATCCGGTACGGGGTCTATAAACCAAAGGCTTGGGTCGATATAGCCGCGGTACGCTAAGTCGAATAGTATATTAGCAAGTAGATCGTCAATTATATATCCTCCGATGAGGATAGGCTCTTCGTCAGCTATAATCAATAGCCTTCGCGAGAATATATTTCAGGCAGAGTATTTAGTAACGGAGGCTTAGCGAAGGTCGTAGCGGTATATACTACGGCAAGTAACGGGGTTTAGTTCGACGAGGTAACTATACTTGGGACCCGAGGTCCATTCGTTTATATAGGGAGTAAGTCCGTAACGTTAGTACTTATACGTTAAAGTACTATATATCAAAACGCAGGCGACGGTCGCCGTATTATGCTTTGATGATTATCGACTTCGATTGTTTATACGTGATAGACGCGTATCTTCCAGATAGTAACGAATATATAGTAGCCGTAGGGAAGGTCACAACGATTCTAGTTGATCTTTCGCGATATCGTTGCCTAGGGGTCTATCAACCAGGGAGGCCTATAGAGGCAAAGTCTCGCTATATAGCACGCGGCTAGTATAAAGGATTTGATTTCGGCAGGGAAATCCATATAGGTCGGTCTCTTCTACCTTATAGATCTATAGTACCTACGACCACTGATCAGTGTTGGTAGGTGTCTATACGTACGTACGGTGATCGTATGATTTCTCTATTTATTTGTTATTGTTTCTTTTCTAAGTTCCTCCCTTCGAAACGGAGGGAGGAAACAACTAAGTAAGGCAATAAACATAGCGTAAAAGGAAGGTACGGCCTATGGTGACGACGTTCGTCGTCACCCACTGACACTCTAGTTATGACGGGTAGACGGTATTCCCAGACAGACACGGGAACTATCACCCGGACAAGATCTTTTGGGTGTTCCCACAACGGCTAATGCACTTGGGGTTGGATTGGACTCTTGAAAGCGAAAGATTGCGTGGATCGAACCTTTATCCAGCCTCTCATAACTGCCCCAGGGTGTACACGAACCTGACGCTAATCAAGAACAGTTATATCTTTCTTCAAGGGTGGGTGACCCTGATCAAAGGATGCGACCATATATCACATTATCATTTCTTGTAGTTGCCACATTATTGAATGCATGAGGAGCACATGCTTCTGTTTGCATATATATCTGAGCGGCCACCCTCGCTCGAAGTCCTAGGATAGCAAAGAATTCCACTTGCTCGATGCACACAGTGTTCTGCAGTGAATTTCGAAATCCGGGAGTCAACTTCGAACATGGCATACTATTCCAGTACAACTCTTTTAGGTGTGGTGGCCCTCCTTCTGCTCTTGGTGCGTGTAAGTGGCATCGGGAGACGACCTAAGGGATATCCACCTGGACCGCCAACCCTTCCTCTCATTGGAAATCTCCATCTCATGCCCAAGACTCGAGCCCATGAGAAGTTCAAAGAATGGGCGGATGAATATGGGTATGTATGGCACAGATTACCGTCACTTTGTCTCCATTTTCATGAAGAAGAACAGGCCCATCTACTCGCTCATTCTCGGTTCCCAAGTCGTAATCGTCTTGTCTTCGGATGTAGCAGTCAAAGATCTCTTGGACAAGAAAAGTGCGATATACTCTTCACGACCCGACTTGTTCATCGGACAAACAATCGGGTCGGGAGGGTTAAGGTTGCCCTTCATGGTGAGTTCACATGTTTTCAAGGTCAACCGGGGTCTCTTCACTAAACCGTTATGTGCTTCAACTCACCTATGTGCTCCGGCACTCACAGCCATACTCAGCAACATGGCGGACTCTGCGCCGCTGCCTCCATACCACTTTGAACATCCGCGCAGCCAAATCATATGAGCCCTACCAAGATCTGGAGAACAAACAGATGCTCGCAGAACTTTTGGACCAGCCGGAGGGATTCGGCGACCACATTCAACGGTACACAGATTCCCTCACAACGCAAATGGTCTTTGGCTTTCGTACCATAAGTAAGGAAGACGAACACATAAAGGAGTTGTTCCAGAATATGCGTGCTATGAGCAAGCTCAGCTCCTCGACTACAGCAGCTCTACTTGACGTTTTCCCCATAATCAGGCACTTGCCAGACCTTATTGTTCCCGTCAAGAAACTTGCCTTGCAATTACACTTCAAGGAAAAAGCCTTCAATCTCAAAGTTTGGATGGAGATCAAACAACAGATTAGAGACGGGACTGCCAAGGTAAGGAGACTTGCCCTCAACCGAGCCCCTTGATCGTATCCAGCACGAGCCCAGAGGGAATAGTTGCTCGCTAATACCTGAGCCATAGAAATGCTCCTCCGTTGAGCTCTTGAAGGCCCAGGAGATTGAGGGCTTCGACGACGACCTCGCAGCATATACAGGCGGCACCTTCCACGAGGGCGGATCCGGCACCACGGCCGCGGTTCTGAGGACATTCATCATGGCCATGCTACTGTTCCCTGAGGTGCAACTAAAGGCCCGCGAAGAAATCGACAACGTCTGCGGAGACAGGCTGCCTATCATAGATGACGAGAAGGACCTGCCATATGTACGCGCATGTGTGAAGGAGGCACTCCGGTGGAGCCCTATATTGGCCATGGCAATCCCGCATGCAGTGACCAAGGACGATATGTACCAGGGCTATAAGATCCCAAAGGGTGCGACCGTTATGATGAACACATATGCAATCAGCCGTGATCCATCCAGGTACGAGAACCCGCGCGACTACGACCCGTCCCGCTTCTTGGGCGACTCCACCACCGCAGCTGAGTCTGCATCCTGTCCCGACGTGTCAAAGCGAGACCACTTTGCTTTCGGCGCTGGGAGGCGCATCTGTCCCGGAATGCACGTGGCGGAGAGGAGTCTTTTCCTGGGCATCTCACGTCTGCTCTGGGGCTTTGACTTCTCCAAAGCCAAGCGGATGACAACTAGCTCCGATGGGGAGGAGATCTGGGAGGATGTGACTCCCGACCAGGATGATCTGACGGACGGGATACTGACGGAGCCGGTGCCTTTCCCTGCTAGCGTCACTCCGCGGAGTGAACTACATGCCCAGGTGATCCGGGCGGCATGGAAGGACCGCCAGGGAGTATTGGATGAGAAGGGGCAGTGGAAAGAAGTGCCCGAGGGGATATTGCTGTCGGGTTATACACCTAATTCGGACTTGGGCTATTGATCTCGATGTACTCAGGTGGTTTTGATCATGCTCGGATGAGGCACGTTGCTTGACCGGATGGTCCACAGGTCAACACCTGGGCGAGGTTTTCGATATCAGGTACATTTCCTTGCATGGGCAAAAGTGGACTACCCTAGGGTGATTAATACGCACGGTCGTCTCTGAAATTGAAGGAAATAACTTTAGCATCAGACCGTTTAATCTTCAGCTCTACTAATTCACGATGAAGAAGATTAGTGTGCAGTAGATTCCGTTAGTCTCCTCGTCATGATCCCGAACATTATCTAGCAAGATATTTCAACACGGTAGTGACATATGTACCTAGGTATTGTGCTTGATACAGACCGTCAGGCGACGTGCTAAAAGACAGACTGCTCGTTACGCTTGAACGCTGATAACTAGTATATGGTCATGTGTGCACCCATGCCTGGACTAGATAAAATGTTGACGAAAACTAATGTGAACCTCTTCATCCACTAACGGCGCCGTCTCGATGGCCTTGATGGATGTCTGAAGCACGATCACCGTGGGTAATGAGCTACATGTAAGATCAAGAGATCAGCTCCATGGAACATAGTCAGGCAAGTCGATTTCAGGTCAAGAGAAGGGCTGATCTCTGGATGTCAATGCGCAGTTCCGCGAGTATATATGGCGAGCACCCCCGGCCACTCATCCGTCGACGTGAACTTGCAAGTCAGTTGCTCCTTCTATATTGAACTCTACAAGTTATTCGGGTTGTTCTTTCTCAGACACAAAAGACTCTTCATTATATTACTCATCCCTCACATCATATCATATCACAGACTATCATCCCAAAACATATCATCCCATCATATATATAGTGTCATTTTATAGCCTGATATCCACCACGATGGCTCCAACCACACACAACCTGCTCGGACTACCAACAGAGATCAAGTTCCAAATTCTCTTGGAGCTCAACGGACGTGATCTTCTCTCCATAGCAGAGGTCGACTCCGACTTGGGGGACCTCTGGGATCGTTACCCGCAGCAAATCTGCAATGCCCTATTTTATAACAGCGACCGCCCTCTGGAGCCAGAAGCTCGACCTGAAGCATTTGTAGCCTTCCAGCTGCGCGAGGCTAAGCGAGAATACTTCGAGTCCATGGGGGATCGACGCGAAGGTGAACAAGATCGACGTGGGCTGGAGGAAACCCTGAGGAACATCCTTCTCGGCGAAGCCTGGGAGACTACCGAGGATGGTAGCGACGAGATGGACATCAGCATGGAGGGGCTGGCAGCCTACTCGGATCTGGTCTCTGAGGTCAACTCCTTGGTGGACCGATACGCCAACGATGCGTGGAAACGCATCCAGCGAATCGCCTCTGAGACGGGCACAGGCGATCCGTCACCAGCAGATGCCACCCTCAGCCCCCAAAAGATCAGCCTCACCGCCGAGGAACGCCTCCCCCTCCAACGGGCGTTCATCGACGCTGAGATCTACCTCCTCACCACCTTTCACCACAACGCCCAAGGCGAAAGGCACCAGCTCGACATGGGCGACGCCATTCACCAATACGTCCCCGACTCCGTCTTCGCCCGACTAGAAAGACGCCAGTTCGACTCCTGCATGCGGTATATCTTCCACGCATACCGCACCCACTTGCGCAGCACGGCTCGAGAGCTCGGCGTCCCCGAACTTCCCGTCGAGAAGACCTGGCAAGAGTACGAGAATGGCCAGTCCCCGCCCCAGAAGCGATTCAAGATGACACTGTCTTCTCGTGGCCCCTCGAACCACGCGAGCGAGGCCGACGCGAAGATCAGCGAGTTCTCGCACAGGTGCATCCAGGACGAGCAGAAGTTCCTCCTGTGGCTGTGCGAGTTCGGCCTCGGACCCCTCGAGCAGACACACCGCGCCTCGGCCGAGGAGCGCCGTGACGAGATGCTCGAGGTGTTCGCCCAGCGCCACGCGTGGGGTGCCTGCGAGCTCACGCTCGTGGACCGGGGCCCCCGCCCGCACCACAACAAGGTCCGCCAGCGTCATCCGGTGAAGAGCCTCTACGGCTTCTACCGCGGCATCGAGTACCCACGGCTCGGTACGCCCTGGGCCTGCGCCGCGTCGTTCCTGGACTGGGAGTGGGTCCACCCGAACGGGGTGTCGGGGCTGCGTGAGCGTGGTGATGTGGTCTTGAATGAGCGTGGTCGGTGGATAACCATGTCGGACACGGACGGTGGTGCAAGTAAGTGGAATCCGTTCGAGTCGCGGTGGCACTCGGTTCCTTCCGATCACCCATACGCGTTCGACCGGAAGACCTATATCCTTCGCTCGTTGCCGGCGAGGGTGCATCTGATGGCGCCGTGAGGGATGGGGATGGATTTTGTCGGCTGTTAGGTAATTAGGAAGTAGTCGATGAATGTTCAGTCAGAATACCCTCACCCAGCTGCTGAGTCCGCCCACCTAGTATAAGGAAATTAGCGGGTAATGGAGAGATGTGCAAGTCTGCTGCTGGAGTAGTCAAGTATCATTCTTTGCAATATTGCCAAATCTAGATAATTACATCGCAGATTCCTGTTCTGCTCTATAGCGCAGTAGAGAAGATGTCCAGAATAAGGACAAATCTCACCGACGAGAGACCCATTTATCAACTGTGACAGCACGGCGTGCGTTTCTCTGTCACTCATCGTCTCCATAATGGGGGCGGATATCGAAGAACGTGTCCGCTTTGGTCTCCTCGAACTTCTCATCGTCATAGAAGTTCGCCCTGACCTCGACCCTCCCACGGGCGCCACCCAGGAAGAAGTTCTGCTGCGATGAGGGCAAGTGCATACGCTGAACGTAGTTTGGGTGAATGGGACTCTAAAATGATTGGCCATGTAAACGATCAGCGACGACACGCCGACCAATCTCGAACGACAAACATTCCTAAACAGCCTCTCGCACATGTGCAAACTCACCTGATACCCCAGCCCCAGCATTATCCTGTGGCGATCACTGTTGTTAGGCATCCCAGCATGCCACGTCCTCAGGTCCCGGATCATGATATCCCCCCGGCGCACCTCGGGCTGCACCGGCGGCCTGGCGCCCCGCCGCGCCGCCTTCGCCCCCTCCGAGATCCACGGGATGCGGTCGCCCGCGCGGTACAGCTTCAGCGACACGTGCTGGTCGCCGCCGCCGGAGACGACCTGCTGGTCCCCGACGGTGGTGTGGGCGTGCGAGCCGAGCCAGAACTCGGTCGCGCCGTTCTCGGCGGAGAAGTCGCACAGCGGTATGTTGGCGATGAAGTAGTACGGGCAGCGGGGGTGGTCGAAGCTGGAGTCCTTGTGCTCGTTCTGGCGCAGGCCTGGGGTGTTGGCTATTGCGGTGTTGGCCGTGAGCCAGTTCCAGATGGGGACTTGGCCTAGGTATCTGTACGGTTTCATCAGGGATCAGTAGGATGGGGATTGTGCATATACCGGGTCTGCTGTTGCTGTCAACTCACGCATTTGCTACTTGCAGGAGGAATGAGTTCAAGTATATGTCCTCGTGCAAGTGCTCTGGCTTGTTGACCGGTGGCCTTTGTAGGAAGTTGGCTTATCCAGAGATTCTTATTAGCCCGTGTCTGTCAAAAACAAGTGTGTTGATGGCAATGATGCTGTCCTTGGTCTGACTCCGGTCCAGCAGGTCCTACATTTGACGTTGTGGTTGAACCCTTGCTTTGGATCTGCCATCAACCGCTCCGCTTCCGCAGACATCGCCTCGTTCAACGCATCAATATGCTTCACGTCGATAACATCCTTCAAAACTACCAGCCCATCACTGTGTAGTCCACCGAGAACACTCTGTAGGTTGCGGGATGAGTAGACGCCGGCTTGCCGCTCCTTTTCCGAGGGCGCAATTGCTTGAGGAGCATCTGCCATGCTGATTGCTCATGGATCTGGGAGGCCGTTACTAGTCGTTGTATAGTATTATCAGCCGCAGAAGCGAAATACTCTCTCGAGCCTATAATATAGTGGAGTAGCTCGACCACACCGTAGAGGAGGTCGGAGTCCTCCGGGAGTGAACTTATTAGGGCGGGGGTTGAGATTTGATGGGCGTCAGCTTGCCGGAGCGGAGATATTTAGATACCGGGAATCACGGCACATTCCCAGGTTTTACACATGTGAGTACTCATATGTGGTTATGTATGTTATTCCCTCACAAAGTATAAGGTGAGGCCAAAAGATATTCTCCTTTCCGTTGTTCTCTTTGCTTTCAGGGCCATTGGTTGGAGTGATCAGGTCGTGGTCGGGAGTATGCTCAGATATACAATTATCAAGCTGTCAGGATACTCCTATAAGGGAAATGCGAATGACGATTCGATATGAATATTGTAAATACATACTCAAGTATGGCATCAGTAGCGAGTGAATGTTGACAACGCAGCCCAGCAATGACCCAAGTAGAACGAGAACGAAAAGCAACAACATATTACAGCGCTGAAACCTCCACATTTTTCTAACCCAAAAGATACAACCAACATCGCATATAGAAAACAATCGTCGTAGTCATCAGCATCTCCCCGCAAAGACTCCTTATCCCCATATGCCAATACGCAGGCGGCAAGTACTCCAAACACGCTTCAAGTCATCTCTCCTCCAGGGTATATCAATTACTTCATGTTCGCTGGCGCGTCACTGATGACCTTCTTGGTCAACAGGTGGCTGTCATCCACGAACCCGACGATTACCTGGTCGTCGTCGACCATCTCCCCGTTCATGTGCTCCAGGAACCTCTGCTGCTCCGCCAGGAACATCTTGAGCTTCTTGGTGGACACGCCCCGGCCCGCGGCGCGGGACTCGCGGATGTGCTTGAGCTCGGCCCGGATCCTCTCCTCCAGCATCTCGAGGCGGTACTCGCTGAACTGGGCGTACAGCTCGGCCAGGTCGGAGATGGGGCGGACCGTGGTCAGGACGGTGTCGTCTCGGAGGAGAGGGTTCTTGGGCCGGAATGAGGTGACCACTAGTACGGTAAGTCAGTGATTGTCTGCTACTAGGTTGTGTTATTCCATGTAAGCAAGGGAGATACATACTGGTGATGCGCTCCATGGCGCCAAGGGCACGGAGGGCTTGATGCTCGATGTATCGACCTTGAAGAACAACAGCGCATCCCTGTTCAGATAGGAGGTATGTTGTTAGCTGACTTATCATCAATGGTAGCATGTGATTGATCGGTAATAGAGAGTTCGGAAGCTGTCTTGAAAACAACCCGATGCAAGATATATGATATAAAGAAAGCAACATACCATCTGGGGACCGCGGACTTTGATGATATCGCCCGTTCCGGTGCGCAGCGCGGTCTCGCCGCCGATCATGTTGGTACAGTCCGACAGCATGGTGACGCAGACGAATGGGTAGCTGTCAGTGTGCCACGCGACGGCGGAGAGCTCCTGCTCGCCCTTCTCTTGGACGGCACGCAGCTCGCCCTCCATCTCCTCCTGCGACTGCGCAGAGAGGTTGATGTGGGCGATCTCAAGGTCGATGGCGGGAATGAGCTCTATGCCCGCGATGCTGGAGATGATGCGCAGGACCTCTGGGTTCTTCCACGTATCATAGACGAATGGTGCATACCTGTTGCGGCGTTTAGCTATCGTGTTGTGACCGAGGTCGTCCCGATATGGGATAGGGGGGTTGAACTCACTTGCTTGCGAACCCTCTGAGCTGGCACTGCGAGAGGTTGCTGGACCATTGGCAGTTTGCAATGACATCCTCGCTGAGAACTTCCTCCCTGAACCTCATCACGGCCTCCTCGTTGAAGAGTGGGAATGGCTCGGAGACGGCGATGGGAGAGACCCCGTTGTTCTCAAGACCTATCTCCTTCATCGTGTGAACTTTTGGTGGTTCAGCAAACCTCAGGTGCTTCGCAGGGTCGAAAGGACCCTTATCCGCCGGCGCATGTTGCGACAGAACTGTAGGTTCCTTGATAACTGGTGTCGCCGTCCAGCCCAGGCTGGACTTTCGGCGAAAGTGCGAGCCAGTGGTCATCACCTCTGCAGCGGCCATGGTGGAGAAGGATCCTGATGTGATAGGTAAGTTTTTGATATGTATAAAAGAAGTATAGAAGGATGGAGAGTTGCAACAATGCAATATTCCGAGGATGAGACAGTTGGCCGCTTTGGAAACTAGAAATACAAGAGGTCTGGGGAACAGACAACTGAATGCTCATGGTGTCGGCTCAGAGGCTCCTTTATAATACGCCCTTATCATGTTGCTGGAAGAGAGGGACTGACACGGTGCCACCGGACCGCGTGAAGCGTGAAAACGCATCGTGCATGTATCAGGCACAGCCAGCCATCAGTAGAACTGGATTGGATGGCGCTCTGGTAATTGATAACAGGGTATCTGTTGCCATCGCGATCCGCTGGAGCCCAACCACTGTGACCACTACAGTGTCTACCCGAGAAGGACTTTGGGGACGAACGACCCAATCGGCAGGCTCCCCATGTGTTTCCCTGATAGTCGAAAGGCCCCTGGGTGAAGCTGGAAGGGGTCATGAGCCTGTCTCGAGGCGATAAGCACCGTCCTCTCCTCCTCCTCCGTCAGAGTCAGTGTTATCGAGTATAGGTGGGGAGAGCTAGTATCGCCGTTAACGGACGCGGGGAGAACCAAGCGCTGGATGGATCAACTTAGACGATAAAAAGGTGTGGAGGAGACCGAAGGGGAGTGACGAGGGTCAAGATATTGACGGTATCCTGATTTGGGCTCACTCGGCGATGGCTCGGCAGTCTGGTGTGACGACACTCTCAGCTCGCCTCGGCAGGAGATTACTGAGACGAAATGGACTGTATAGTCCATGGTTGAATACTTGCATCTCATTAGCCCAGCGTTGTGCAGATGCCAGGTATGGCGAAGCCTCGTGGCAACGGGCACGTCAAAGGGGGACACGTGATGGGGACCTGAGAGCCTTCTCTGTTGGCCGACGTCAAAAAGGTTTAAGATGGTCAGCGAAGAGGTCCAGAACACCCTTCCCCCTTTTCCCCCTGTTCTCGTTCCTATTACCTCCAGATGTCCATCTCATCTTCCGCTTCTTGTGCATCGCTAGCGTGCATGACTCCGTCACTTACCCTCTCTAGGAGGGGATGGGTTTGGAATACGCCTGGAAACGTCAGATGCATAAGGACGGGCATGCACTACCACGTCGCCTCAACCACATGATAAGCCGGATGGGCGACATATATCTCCGTTAACGGAGGTTGGTCCGGGATCATGTAGCACATTTGGCTAGATAAGTGGCCGTCGTGGCGTCGCAGATATCTATGCCGGTTCCGTGACTGGCTCCTTTGCATGACAATCTCTTACCCCACAGATCTGAGATTCCAGCCCTCGTTCAGGCCCCCAGACCAGTCTCCAAACTCTATTGTGGTCTGGGGTCGGGTTTGACGGCACCCGGGGGAAGGGGGTCGGGGGTGTAGTTGGTGGTGGACGGAGGCTCGCCTCGCCTCAAGCGCTGTCACTATCACAAAGCATGCATGTAGGAATGCATTCTCTTTGGGTGTAACCGACCACAGACATGTGAACTCAGCTGGACCCACTGCATCTCTTTCTCCAACCCAACCACGCTTGAACACGATATCACACAGCGCCGTGATCCGTACTTCCGTGGTTAACAGCAAGGCGTTGCAATGATCCTGTGGGACACTGGAGATTCTACTCCGAGTTGAGATTGGTGCAGACCTTGGGATCTGACTTGATGTCCATCCCTCAGGTCGTATCCGGCCATCCCCTTGTGCATGGCACCCCATCGCGGATTCTTACCAGATCCGCCAATGGAGATACGCATTGTCATTCCTTTCCCGAGAGATCGACATGGCCGTACACTACAGTAAGCTCCCCATGATTCCCTCTCTTCATCCTTATTCACCTGACTTCTACTCGTGTATCTCGTAGTTACTTAGGTAACCCTTACTAACATATATCCACAGTCCAAATCGTCAAGCGGATCAGTCAAATCCTCACCAATTTCCTTGGACGTCGGAGTAAAGAAACCAGAGTTGTCACTTCGAAACTGAATATGACATATAAGTACGTAATGGAAACAATATGGAGGGGAGACTGCATCCAGCCGGCGGCACACGTGTGGCAGCAGTCGTTGGTGCTGGTGTAATGCATTCATACTAGGGAAGTACTAGTCTGGCTGCATTTTGCGGCTCGGCCTTCCACCAAGTGTCAAATGTTGCTGCTCTTCACTGTATACTCGTTGCGGTACCTATACCTTATTGGAGCAAGAAGACACAAGTACCTTTGTATAGAGCAGTATGCGCTTTGACAACCCCCAGGTTCCGAGTTTGCGACATAGCGTTAGAACAGGAATCACTTCCATGCATGCTCTGGGGGCCACCAGACATCTGGACCCATAACTACCACACCCTTCCCCCTCATCGGGATGTCAATGTATTCGGGTGCATGATGGAGGAGTCGATCTTCGATATGATTGATCCCTGATATTGTATGGTCGGTCATGCCAACGCCTAGCAGCCTATTGCTTATATAGGGCATGAACTCGATTATATCAAGGCAGACCATTGAGGTGTGATATCTATCAAGCATATATCTACTCAATGTGCCCTTTTGACTCTGGACCCTGGAATCTTCGTGGTTGGCTGAGTGTCCATTACCTGTTTTCCATACCTCCCCGGTGTTCCTAGCTAATTAAAACCATCATTATGCCGTTCGGGGTACATGGTAATCAGTTGGTCGCAATTCTACGGCACTTGATAGGTATTGCTACCATTGGTAGCAACACCTGCTGATCTAATGAATTACACAATAACCTCTAGTGATAATGTTCTCTTGAGTGTTGAGCTCTATCAACATCATTCGACGTCGGACGTCAAAAGAAATCCTTGAAACGGTTCCATACACTACAGCGATCCCATCTGTGTTGTTTCACTATCCGCCTACATCTCCCGCCGCTTTAGCTACAGATAGGAAGCTACCGGTCCAGCCCTGTGTCAAAAACAATCATAGCTACTATGTGATCTGTTGGTACTGTGAAGGGCTGTCTGACATCAAGGTATTGAGCCTTGCGAGTTAATTATTACGCGTCGAGTCGTGGAGGTCACCGATATTGCTCCCGAAGTCTGGCTCAATCACAGGTACAACTCCACAATTGCCGGATAGGGACTTACGGACAACATCCCTCTCTTCAAAAGCCGAACTTCGAGCGGGAGGCAACTTTCCCTGTCTTTACTTGATTCAACCTACAATATCTAATGAGCTCTAATCAACTCAGGGCCCGCCATCTGTGCCGCCCCACTGTCATTTTGTGGCGACGTCAAGCCAGATCTTTTGTTGTCTAATGACGCCGTTGCGAAGCTATGCTCAAGAGACATGATACATCCACAGAATGGGGCTCAGACTATCACGCAAATCGGCTAATTTGAGTGATATGAACCGATGAATGAGATACCACCAAGTCCATGGATACTCAGCTGGCTTGGTGGTCGTCCGTGTATTGCAATTTCCAGTCCTCATGCGAGGAATCGCGACCCACCTGTACGATGGCCACCGACCAAACACCTTGGCCTAGGTCTGACTACATGCCCAATCGCCGATGTACCACCAACATACCGACGACCAACTGACCACAGCGTGTGTCCAGCTTCAGGATGACAGGAAAGAGCAGGTAGAAGTCCAATATATAAGACAGGGCCGAGAGAGCATCTTAAATACAGAGATAAGCCGACACTCACTGATACCAGCAAGAATTCAAAGTAATGACCAGCGACATAGAAACATCACTCACATAACGGGACGAGACTTCATATACAGCTCCAGGAAAGCTATAAGAGCCCACAGAAGCACCCCGGACATATAGTATATCAATGCCGACAGCCTAGGGATCCTTTTCTTCTACGAGTGATACGCGATAGACGAACATAAATCGAAAGAGTTTGGAAAAAAGGCCGCCGTGGGTATAATCATTCCGACAAAGACCTATTCTAGGGCATAGGCAGTAAACAGATCTACCTTCCTCCTAATTCATACCCCTACTTACCTACTTTTTTGCCTAAACGCCTGCCTGGCTTGCCCGCCTCTAATCGTCTAACCAGCTATCGGGGAAGACCAGTGCGGGCCCTGGGGGTATCATATACCGGAAAAACATCTATGGAAAGACACCAACGAATGAACTCCCCAGAAAGAAAAGAGAAACATAAGCGCGCCACCCTCTGGTTGAAACCGTAGACCCACGAAGTAAAAGACAACTCACCCACCCCTTGGCACCTCAGAACGAGAATAAGGCATTGTTCTTCTTCCCCATCGGATACACCACCAGCGCCGATATGAAAATACCAACCGACAACCCCACCGCCACCTGGATCATCTGGGCTCCCACCGAGAAGGATTGGTATAAGTTCTGCTGGTATACTTTCTCGGCGCTCGTGGTGGAGGTATCAAACAGAGGAGTCGTGATAGCCCCGATGAGTCCACCCTGCGCGCTTAGACCAGATGGGACAAGGATCATGATCCCAGCGACGACGGCGGCGAATGCGAATGCCCGTTGAAACCGCGCCCACAGGTGGCCTAGGACGCCGAGGACGAAGGCGGAAGCTGTGTCGGCCACCTGTGCCGTGGCGTGCTGTAGGACAAAGTAGTTGACGGTGTAGGCGGCCGACCCAATCAATACTTGGATGGGGATCTGATGGGGGCGGCTCCTGATCAGTACCGATTGGACGACAAGGTGGATGGGCACGAGGAGGATCTTCCACCTGGGGTCCACCAGCTGCGCACGTGGGCATGTCGCGCTGGTCGGCGCGTGCGGGTACATGACAGCCCACAGCTGCGAGCCGACATCTATGCCGTAACCCAACAGAAGTGAGTAGATGACAGCGTAGAACAACCGCGTGGACCCAGCCGTGATGGATTTTGACTGGAGCTCGAGGCTTCCGCACAGGACGATGTAGCCGGGGAGGATGGTGGTGATTGAGGACTCGGCAATGGACGCGAAACAGAAGTACGTCTGGTCGCCACCAATTGAGGCGAACGCCCGGGCAGCAAAAGACGTCACCAGGCAGGCCGTGACTTCGAGGACGTTGGAATAAAGACGATTCTTGGCGGCGCAGATGACCTGGAGCACACCGACAAGGGTGCCCAGTATAAAGGCAATAGGCATGTCCGACCAGTAGCCACCGAAACCCCAGACGCAGACAAGAGCTGAGGAGAGACCGTAGCAGGGGACTATTGTCCAGGGCTTGTAGTAACAAGGCGACCTCATGAGGTCGGCAAGGGTCTGTGAGGCTTCCTCCACGGTCACCTGGCCGTGTACGACGGCTTTGTAGACTCGAAAGGCGGTCTCGCAGGCGCCGAGATCGAGTCCATTGGCCTTGACAAGGGTGGTATATGCAGACCTTGTCATGGGATCTTTAGGGTCGATGGGGTTGATGAAGCATATCTCAGTGCAGCCAACAGTGTAGTTACACCGGCCATCCATGTCCAAGGCCTTGAACAGAGCGAGCACGTAGTACTCCATGCGGTGAGACGGAGCACCATAGGCCATAAAACAATAGACCTAGGAGCATGTTAGCTGGGTGACGGATGGGTGCAAGGGGTCCCAACAGTCGACCCTGGAGGGCGCCGTACTGAAGGGTGGCGGCTCTCGAATGGCAGGTTACAGCACAGTGGTAGATTCTTGTTACTGTCTAAAGGGGACCGAGGAAAGGGAGCGAGCTTACCATGAGGAGGACCAGGCTTCGCCGATGGGCGAGCTCCGCCTTCGCCATTACATATTTCGCCTGGGGACTTTCGCTCTTGATCACTTTCCTCCTAAGTTTCTTCAAAGCATGTGCCACATCGTGTGCGTCGACTCCGACACCGAACTTTCTGGGATGCAGGGGGGTTGCGGCGCCAGAGGGAGACGTAGAGCTCAGACCCGAGGGGCTCGTCGACGACCCTAGAGTCGGGACTGTGGAGCTAGACGGAGTCCTGCCGCTGAGTTCCGGGCGCGATGACGAGAAAGAAGGCCTGATGAGACTTGTAAAGCTAGCTTTTCTTGACTTCATCCCCTTGGTGACCCTATGGATGGTGTGGAGGTCGATGCCGATGTCACCCATCAGGTTTTGGATATCATGCTTGGGGTCAGCCGCGCCGAAGTCATTCCTGAAGTCTGCTGTCCAGTTGCGGAACGACTCCCACCAACTGTTATGTCCGGAAGGCTCACGGTCAGGCTCCCCGGCGGCTTTGTGACTATTGTCGCCGTCATCACCGCCGGCCTTCTCTTGGTCATTATTCTTATCGAGCAGCTTCGGGGCCGAGTAGACTGTTGTTAGGTTGATATCATTGCTGGGGAAGCGAAGACGCCTCGTTGGTGGAACCGTGGCGCCTGGGAGTTCTGCAATACCTGGAGTATTTGGAGTATCTGGAGGTTCTAGGGTTTCTAGAGGGTCTAGAGCGTCTGGAGTTTCTGAAGGGACTGGAGTGCCTGGAGGTTCAGGAGCCCCTGGAGGATCCTCGATCCCCAGAGGCTCTGGAGGTTCCGGGGCGGCCATGTACTGCAGACTGAAGCTGAGGTTATTAGGGTACGTACCGCGTGAAGGGAGAAGTAAACAAAGAACCCACCAGGTGTGCGACGTTGGTGATATCACTAGTGACAGGTAGTATTACTAAGACAGACAGCAGTAGCCGTATGTGCACGCAAAATCACACCGGGCGGCCAATGAACCTCGCTAGGGGCGGCTGGCAAGGGGTGGGTAGCGAATATTCTCGATAGTTGACCTGATCAGACCCGGAGTGGCGCGATGTTCAATAAACTGATTTCTAGTAGTGGTTGATCAGTGGTGATGATAATGGGGGGTGATGCGTGTGGTTGAGAGTGGTATCTGTTCTCACTCGAGGTAGAGATCAGATGCTGAAGATGTTTCACCTCGGACGTGACTCGTGAGTCAAACCATGGCTTTGGTATCTTGCTCGTCTGTCCCGTCTACTAGTCGATACTCTCTGTCGGTATATCGGTCGATCAGCCGGTCGGCCTGTGTCTGTCTGGCTGTGTCTCTACTGTGTATGTATATGCAGACCAATAGCAGTACCAATAGTATACCTGATACTGATGTCGGGATCGGCGTGTGTGCTGCTACTAAGGCAGTTTGACCGCCATCAACCTCAACAACGCGTTATGGTGGACCACGCGGATCATCGCGGCTGCCCTCACCCTCACCAGTCAGCCAGTCTGTACTCGTTGCTCGTGTACATTGCAACGTAGACGGGACAAAGGCTTCTTAGACCGGAACTAACTCACAAACCCGTCAGTCAAGTCCAATCGAGTCAACTGATCCAGTGAAGGTTGGATGGGGAAAGCGTCACGGAGTGGATAAGTACCGAATATCATGACGCAACCGTCTTTGAGGTTTGTGGGCTCAGGTGCTACTCGGGTACGGAGTACTCTGGGCAGAGAACCGCCACTGATTCAGGTACCGTTGACCCGCATTAATCTGGGGAAGAGGCTCTTGCGGCTGGATACGGACGTCGAAAGTTCCTCTGCGGTAGTTCGGATGATGGTGACTTGCTGTGCAGGTGCCGTAAATCAACCGTTAATCGTAGTCGTGACCGTATCAGTGACCGTAACCGCTGGCCATGTGGAGTACCGGTAGCAGCACAGCACGGAGCACGTGGTGGCAAGAGCTGACTGCACTTGCCACCAGCAAGATAATGTATGTATTGGGCAGTCTCTGAGCACATGTGTACGTGAGAATCTTGGGAAGGTTTCTCAGATCTGTAATCGCCATCTGCATGCAGCTTTGGATATGCAAGATGGGGGTGGATGGGCTGGATGGGGGAAGGTGTGCCAGCCCGTCGCCCGTTAGTTCAGTGGAAGGTGGAGGGGCCATCGGACTAATGCCGGAGCTAACGGCCATGCCGTTCCTTCGTTGGCCGAAGTTGTTCCATCGAGGGAGGGCACGTGGATGGGTGTATTATCTAAGCAGCAGAACGGGCCGGGACTTTGCTTCCGACGTCTTTAGTGGCCGCCTTCCGATGTAGGTACGTACCTGGCCGACATGGCCTCCGTCCATGTCTCCGTCCATGTCTCTCAACCAGCTAAGGGCCAGTCCTGTGAATTAATCCGCTTTTATAGTCTTGCTCGCTATATATTATATATGTACTAATCTTATGTCTAGAACTTCCTCGGCGCCCCGCCATTCATGACTTCGTAAGTTGCTTCCACCAATTTCGAGGTATCCTCTGCTCTGGTCGAGAAAATCAAGCGAAGGAAAGACAGACATACACCAAGTAACATTTCCGCTCCCATGTCACACATCATGACAGCCTCCTCGAATGAAGTGGCCCACGAGTGTCATCCCCATCAACACCTTCACTGTATCGCGCATCCTCTATTGGTGGCCCGTCTCCACCCTGTCGTACGAACCCATCGGTATCCCCGCCTCACCATCCGAGGCATCTAAACCAGAGACCTGCTTCGCCCCAAAAGCCTCTGCGTGCCCGTGCCCGTGTCCGGGCTTACCCATTAGCACCGCCGGGTCGACCGGGATGAAAACCGCCACGGCAACGACCATGATAGCAGCGTCCAGCCCGATGAAGTACCCCTGATGCGTGATCAGGTACCCGTCCCAGCCCTGCGCCAGCTCGATCGTCCGGTAGATGGAACGGATGTAGATCATCAGGAAGCTGACAAAGATGGCCCCGACGATCACCTTCAGCCGGGGCGTGATGAGCTCGCGCAGGCCGAGCCGCGTGCCCCAGATGCGCCGCGTAAAGTCCGCCAGCATCCCCCCGAACAGCGTCATGGTGCCGAGCTGGAACGCTATACCCGCCACCATGATGTGCGTGCCCCTCGTCTGCTGGTCGTCCGTTTCGGCCGTCGAAGCCATGGCGCCCCCGACAGCCTGCACGATGAGAGATACGAGGTCGGCCGAGCAGAAGATGAGGGTGTACCACTTTGCGGACAGGAACGAGGACGCGCGGCCCAGGTCGAGGATCAGGAGGCCGAGGAGAACGTACAGCGCCGCGCTGAAGAAGACGGGCGCAATGATGAGTGTCACCTCCTGGGCGAGGAAGGCGTTTGTGTTGTAGGGGCACTTGGAGGCGTATACCCGTGAGGCCCAGCCTATCACTTCGGCTGTTGTGGGTTGAGAGCCCATGTTAGCTTCTCATTCAGATGGGTCACCCGTCACCGTCAACAGGCTCTGGGAGGAGGGTGTGAAGGAGTGGCTGGCTTGGCTGGCTGTGGTATGTGTATACGTACTGACTGCTCCCAAGGATAACAGTATACTTGTGGACTTCCGTACCCGGCAGGACTGGAAAACGTGGTACAGCAGGGGGATGCCGAAGAGGACGACGAAGACGATGCCGGCTGCGAGCGAGGGGACGTAGCCGTAGGCGGGCGTGTACTGGGTTTGGTATGCGTGGCAGCCCATCCCCATCTCCTTCTTGAACGCCTGGAGGTCAGGCACCGTCATGTTGGTGGTCCCAGCTACCCCAGATCCAGTTCCATCTGATGCCGACATGTTTGCTTTCTCTCTTTCCCTCTCTCACACACAGAGTCGTGAAGGCGGTTCGGTCGGGCGTGAGGGTTTCTCCGGGTGATATCCTCGTCAAGTCGGGTCCCGATGTCTATCCTGTACTGGAATGTACTGGTATGAAGAGATCTGTAAGTGATTATATATGTAGGTAGTGTTATCTTGGTAGGACAAAGATTATCGGACACTCAGTTGTCTACTACAGGGAGATGGCCGAAGGATATATTATAGTCTTCACCGTCTCAACGGTCGAAGGGCCAAAGATCTCCCCGTCCCCCATGTGTACCTTCTCTTACACGAATACGCGGCAACATGATTAGTCTAGAACAAACAGGCTTAGCAAGCCACTGACAAGGCCTGCCCTCCATTAACGGGATATTGGGGCTGGGCAAGGACCATCGCCCGCCCATTCAGGCTCCCAGAAGGCCCAGGGGATATTCGTATGCTGTCAAATTCCCTAGCTACATCTCGCATTGGACCCATCATTTACGTGATTAGAAACAATATTTTCCCATTGCAATCCTGTCAACGATCCAGAAGCGTCTTCTCGGATTCGAAACGGAACCCGAGCATCTGGATATAAGTGGGCGTGGCCCGGGCCTCAAGCGTTGTGGGTCCAGTCCGAGCGAGTCTGGCGGCTTCTGCTACCCGTGGACACTACCACCTACCTACTGTATCAACGTGTACGGAATAGGTAGATATGTGCTTGTTTCGTGTGCTTGGGGACTCGCGGCAAGATTCCGGAAAGAGTTAGAGCATACACTCTGTTTCCACCCCGTCATGTATTGCAAGGCACCACAAAGCTATCCCACGCGATCAAGTCCGAACCCACCATTCCCGTCGCTTCGCTTCCGTGTAAGACTGCGGCTATCGCCGCCATGCAGGGTTTTATACACGTAAATCTACAGATGGTCAGCTTGAGGGCGGCATGTCTATATCCCGTGTCTTACCAGATTTCATGCACATGAAGGATCTCAACACAGCCCACCTTGGCTGGCCATTTGATTACGCCCAGACTTTATTAGACCACCACCACCATCATCACCACCACCATCATCATCCTCATCATGAAGCATATCCGCCTCGACGGAGACCCTTGTTCGGCCGATCCCAGCAAACTTGACGGCGGTCAGCCCCACTATTTCGAAATAGATATAAGAGTCACGCTCTCCTCGCACTATAACTTCATCCATTCGCCAACGTCCGGTGCTGTCGCAACTATTGCACTGCCGAAGGTGCTCCTCTGCGTACGCTCTGACGGATCCTTCGAGCACTAGGCAAGACCGGACAGGTATAGATGGCCCCAATTTCTTTGTTCTTGCGTGGTTCCTCTACAATTCAGCAGTCCGACCGAAACGCTTGCCGGTGTTCACTCAACACGAAAGCCAATATGCAGGAAGGCCACGTCTTCCTGCCGATACGCCTTCGCTAACACTACTACATTTGACAAGTGACGCGGCTACTCGAAACTTGTTACCATGATGAGTTACAAACTTGCCAGAGCCAAGAGTTGGCATGAAATTCCCTGGCCTACCTCACCCCCAGACGGGAGCTGCGTCCACCTGTCGTCGAAATCCTCACACAAACAGCACTCCAGAGAGATATATCGGCCTGCACCGCATTCCCACTAACTACCATGGAGCATCCCAGACCGAAAAACAGCCAGACAGCGCGTTAACGAGACATGCGCTCGCTAAGAGCCGTGACAGCTGAGATTGTCTGACTTCCCACCTGGGGCCATCCAGAGCCCAGCCGAAGCACTTGAGGTCTGTCCAAGCCCAGCCAGACGCGTACGTCGTTACACGACATGGCGTCTGTTGTACCAGATGTGTTTAAAAACTTCCGGCTTGGCGACCTATCAGGACACTGGATTCACTCACTCGTTCAGCCCTGGAGTCGCTCCCCTGCCCGATGCTGCGTGGCCACATGTGCAAGACGCCTGGCTTCCCCCCTCCTCCACCTCTCCTACCACGCTGGGCGGTGCGTATCTAGGCCAATGACTATGTTTATATATAACTGGCTTATCCAGGCGTTGTGATGGAATGCTCCTAGAGACCGGCGCGCACTGCAACAACACGATCGGTACCGATCATATATCACCGTCATCATCCTGCCGGAACCATCTAGACTCCGGGCTTGATCCGTGAAAGTGTACAGGCTGTAGAATAAATAACAACGGCTCGGGCGACCTTGGCGACCTTGGCAAACCTCGGCACGTGTGATCTATCATCAATTCCCGTGTACTAAATACGAAAAGCAAAAATAGCTCTCACTCCTTCCGTGAGTCCCAATCCCAAGCGAGGAAACACCAAACCAGGCACGACAGATCTATCGCCTTATCTATCTGTCACGGACCAGTGCTCACGCGGGGCCATAGCCTACCAAGGCCTCGCTAAGCGATGAAACTTTGGTGGCTTGCGTGTGGCGACTTTTAGTATCTACGGGTTGTGAGCTGTGGCTGCAGTAGGAAACAAGGCAGCGTATAGTTCTTGTACGTGTCTCGGGAGTGAGGGCGAATCAATGGGCTGCGAAATATCTATAGGGTACACAAGTCCTCGAGGTTGGTATGCACCAACACCCACGTTGCAATCCCGAGATCTGGAGGTCACAAGGGACTTTATTGGATCCATAGTATGTAAGCACTGAATTGGCGGAACTTGACTTTTATTCCGATAGATAAACCCTCAAAAGACCCGAGCAATGCAACGCCTCATGCAGTATAATCATCATAGCTGCGCCGGGCCTGACATGCCCGGCCACGACGCCGTAGCGACGTGCCATACTTCTTAACACTTAACAACCATGCAGCCCTCAAGCTTCTTATAGCTTGTTGACCTGCTCCTTCACCTTGCCCTTGGCATCCTGTGCTATCTCCTTCGCGTCGCCCTTGAGCTCCGCGGCCTCACCCTTGGCCTGGCCTGCTACCTCCTTGGCATCGCCCTTGAGCTCTGAGGCCTTTCCCTTGGTCTCGCCGCGCAGCTCTGCGGCCTGTCCCTTGACCTTGCCGGAGGTGACTTCCTCGCCAGCCTCCTTCACCTTGTCCTTCACGTTGGCTGTTCGGAGACACAAGTCAGCGTATTGTTCCTGTTTATTTCTTCAAAGAGCCGCCGGGTCGTTCGCCCAGTCCAGCGTGTATCGTGTCGTGACTCTCTTGTTTTGGAATCGGATGTGAGGGCTGTGGGGGATTATGGATAGGGTAGGAAGAAGAGGTAGGAGGCTTAAAACTTACTGCCGATGTTGATGCCATCGACGATCTTATCGCTCACGACGCGGTCCACCTTCTTCAAAGTGTCCTTGATGGGGTCGACTGGGTTCTTTTGCAATCGGACGCTGGAGGTGAAGGTTGCGCGGGGAACTGTAGTGCGGGAGATGGTCGCCACACGGCGGGCGGTAGTTTGTGCGATGAACGACATTTTGGATGTTGTGAGTGGTGTTGTGGTGGTTGTTTTGGTATCGCAAGAGTCTCGATCGACTTGGTGTCTGACAGGTAGGTTGATTGATTGGTAGATTGGTTAATTGGTTGGTTGTTTGAGATTTGGTTCGTAAAGAGAAGAAGGAACAGTAAGATGCGACAAGCTCTCAGTTATTAAAAGGAGGGGACGGTGGTGGTTGTCGTCGCCGTTGCTTGCTTTGGAGGAGGCAATGATGAGGGATGATGTCATGTTCGCGATGTGCGAGGCTAGAACCACATCGCACGCCGCACATCGCCTCATCGCACCTTCCAAAACCCCAACGCCAAAATGACGTTACCTACTATGAGGTACAGGCGTAGGTACCGACAGCACGGGAATCGGCCCATGAGGTACAACAAGCTGGAAGCTAAGACAAGCTTACGCCAGGTACACCTGGGCACAGTAGAAAGATCGTCAACAAGAGCTTCCCTCGTAGAGCTTCCCCGAGCTCCCGACATCATCATCACCAACCCACCCAACCAACCACCATGCAATCCTAAGGTGGCCGTGTGGAGAAATGTGATTATTTCTCTAAGGTCTCACCTTGCTATTCTCTTGCGCTACTGCAACCGTATTTGCCCTCGAGGGACATTTGCGTGTATGACGCAAAGAGGTTAGCTTCTCCCGACATCGTCTTACACGCATGGCTGGGTGCAGCTACGTACCAGGTACGTATGTCCCTACGTAGGCGACATAGGTCTGCCAAGTACCCGGGTACCCGGATAGCTTTCAACTTCTATGTAGCCCAGCCGAGGTCAGTGTCGTCCAATGCAAAGGTCAGACGAGAGGACATCACGAAGGTATTCTGTGTTTGAACATTGAAGACAAAGTTTCAGACTATCATCTTTTCGATAATAGCCATCCATCTCGGGTGGCCACACGGAGGGTATGTAGGTCTACAGAGCCGGTGAACAGCCATCAAGTCTTCAGTGCACCACACCGCACACGATGTTTATGGCTCACCTACCTACCTACCTCCCCTTGAACTCAGGCTTCCTCTGCTCCGCAAACGCCCGGAGCGCCTCGTCCCTGTCCTCGGTCCTCAACACCCTCTCGTAGAGCGCATTCTCAACCTCCTCGTGAGGCCTCTGCACGGCCTGCAGCGCCGCCCTCACGGCGACTGGCCCGCCCTCGCAGATCTCGGTCGCCAGCCTGACGGCCTCGCTCAGGACGTTCTTCCTAGCCGAGGCCAGCACCCTGTCCGCCGCCTCCCTGTCCCCCTTCCTCAGCTTCTCCGTCTCCTCCTCCCCCTCGGGGACCACCTCGACGAGCCTGTCCGCGATGCCGAGGAAGTAGGCCTCGGGCGCCGACACCTGCCGCCCCGTCAGGATGAGGTCGCGCGCCCGGCCGATTCCGATGAGGGATGGGAGCCGGTGCGTGCCACCCGCGCCGGGGATTATTCCTAGTCGCGTCTCAGGCAGCCCGACGATCGCGTTGGACGAGAGGACGCGGAAGTGTGTGGAGAGTGCGAGCTCGAGGCCGCCGCCGAGGGCGATGGACCCGATGGCCGAGATGGTCGGTACGGGCAGGTCGGAGATGGACGTGAATGTCGAGCGGAGGTTTGCTAGGAACTCGGCTGTCCTGTGAATGATTCGTAACACACGTGTGTCAGCCAGCTTTGTCGCCGCAGTCGTGTGTCAACACTGCAGGTGGTGAAGCTCGTCCGGTCTCGCGGAGTCAAGTAGCATTGCGTGGCCACCTCCTCAATGGCGTTTCAGTTGAGACCCTGAAAATGGGAGGACCACCCTCGGGTCGAGACACAAGATTGGGACGAGACACATACTCTTCCGGTGTGAAGCCCCTCCTCTCCTTCAGGTCCGCACCAGCACAGAAGCACTGGTCGACCGCGCTCGCCAGGATCACCGCCCTCGTGGGCCCCTGCTCGCCCTGGCCAGCCGTGCCTCCGAACTTCTTGTTCCAGCTCTTGGTGGCGAGCTCCTCGCCCGTTGTCGCGTCATACTGCGAGTGCACAGCCTGGATCTCATTGCTCAGGGATGTCAGAAGAGACCTGGAGATGGCATTGCGAGAGCCGGGCCTGTTGAGCTCGAGGATTCGGATGTGTCCTGTGCTGGGCGCGGGGAGGTTGGTCACGCGGACCAAGGGCGGCTCGGTGGAGTAGCACCGCCGGGCTGTGGCCAGGAGCGGCCTCTGGAGCAGGACGAGTCTTGTACGGACGGCCATTGCGTTGTACGGCTCTGTGGCAGCTTGGAGGACAGTTGCGTTCGAGGAGTGGCTCGAGACGGGACCTTCGAGGAGCTTCGGTCGTCAGGAAGCTCAACCTTGAGCCCGGAGTCGAATTGCCTGCCTGTGACGTCGCGATGCCGAGGTAAATTTGCTTAGTCATTGTGAGCCCTAACCCTTGTAGCCGGTGAGCTGGGTGTAAGGACAGGGGTGGGCCCTCCGGTCAAACATGACCAGACTTCATCTCCAGAGTGTGGGTTGTTCCCTTGTTGACACAGCATTTGAGATAAGCTTACGGATATACGGGTTGTTCAAGGGTTGTTGTGCAAGGCTTCGACCCTTTCTCCCTGTCCACTATGTACGGTACAATAAACCCCACGAGAAACGTTGTACAGTCCTCGGCGGCCTCACCAGATAATAGCTCAACCTTTCAAACGCTGCTCGCTCGTGGTCGGTGTAACGCCAATCCTGCAAGTCCCCACGCATGAGTTTCATGTTGATGTTCATCTTCAAATCATACTTGTGGACGGTAGGGGATCATCGCAACGACGAAACGTCTACCATAACTCTCTTGAAAAAGCTTAAAGCGCCCTGCGCGCGGTGAAAAAAGCACCACAATGCCATCTAAGCTGGTCCTGAATTGAGTAAGTATACCTGCTCCGGTTAGCCGGTGGGGAGTCGACGGCGACGGCGACATAACGACAATCCGGTCCGGAACCGGCCGACCAACACGAAGCCCAAATTTCCGCAACTTCCGAAGTCCCCCCGCCGATTTGCCAAGGTCCGGGGTTGCCACTCCTGGGCGGTCACCGGGACGGCCAACTGGCACATGGTATGTACGGAGTACATACGGTCTGAGAGGGGGTGACAGTGGGCCCACCATCTCGCGGGAAGTGGATGTCAAACTTCGGCTAACGATGAGTCGAAGTGGGACCGTTGATGATCTGGAACACTCTCCTGGCAAACCTTGTAATAAACATATAGTAATTCTCTCACGTTCAAGGTCACGGGGGCCGTCCCGGTGCTGATGAAGAGGATGGCGCGGCTCGGCACAGCGGCTGAGATGAGGCCGCTCTGACCTGCCCGTTTCGACGAGCCTTGAACATGCCCAGGTGGTCGATGGATGGCAGCCGGCACAACAAGAGCTGTCCAGCCCTGGACGGTCCACACGTGCAGGAACCCTTTCATCGTGTCATCTCGAGAGAAACACCCAGGATTGGGAACTCCGGTCGACGGGATATAAAAAGAATCCCCACTGCAGCGCAGCGCATCGTATGTAAACCGTGCACTCTGGGGTCTTCCTTGCCGGCTGGCTGGGTGCCGCATGGATGCACCAAATTTGGCAACGGGCGTCTTTCAGGGGCGAGACGGCGTAGGGCTGCAAATCCATCCACCCGGTAGCCGAACACGGGGCAATGCGTACTGTACGTATTTGATATTGCCTGTATCTTCCGCGGGATCGTAGCTATCGCAGGCGACGGGAGTGTGTGTTATACCGTGTAACGGGCCTATAATGGTGCGCATTGTCGCCAGACCTCCAAGGTCGTTGCTTCGAGATCGAGTAGGTAACTGACCGCGCGTCGTACGTACGGCACCTTAACCGCGTTTGGCATACACATCCGCGATACCACGAGGTGGATTCCGAAAAGGAAGAATAACAAGAAATATCATAGTAAAAAGAGGCAAGAAGAGAAAAAACTCGATGATTTAGCGTTGGCTGCCGAGAGCGCGACGTGCCGCGACCATTGTGCGGTCAGGTTCGAGACCACCAAGGAAGTTTTGTAGGGCCGGGTAGTGCAGACCATGGTGTTGAAATACCGGTATCTGGAGAGGCCACTGGGGCCATGCCAGGCCGCTACCCGTGGCCGGACCCGTGGCCGGACCCATGCCGTGGCCCATTGACGACTGCATTGCGCTTTCTTCACTAGCGGGGACTGCTTGACGAGGCTCCGTGGGGAGACAATCCCAGTTTGCACGTAGACGGCGTCTATGTCGGTATCAACCTTGGGAGTTTCAACGAGATACGCTGCTCGTGCGCCTGCGTCTCTGTCTCTAATACCAAACAGAAACACTGCTTGTCAGCCTTTCGGATTCATCTTTCATCTTATTATCGGCCCATGGATGTCAATAAGAATGACGTGCGTTTGCAGGCGATTGAGGCTGTGTTGCCTCGAAGCGACATTGCGCCGATTTATGCTTCGGAGACACCTTTCTCCTGAAAGATTTGGGTTGGGATCGTTTGTTAGCTCTCGCACAAGGTCGTCAAGAATCCTTAAGGATCGCCCAATGCATTGTTTCGGTGCCCCATAGGCCATCTCCAGGGTCGATCTGTCGTATTGACGAAACACCAGTCGTGGTGGCACCCGTCGCTGCCATCCTTCCTCTTGCTTGTGTGGCTCGTATCGGCGCCGCCTCCCGAGATACGCGGATGGCAAGATGCAGTGTAGTGGTTTATCATACCCCTTCTGGACTGACTGGTATGATCAATTAATTCGTGGCGCAGTGTTCAACAACGGGCGAGAGGGAGAGAGCTCGACTTTTCCCTCTGGGTGACATTCTTCGCATTGCGCTTTTTGTTGGGTGTTGGGTAAGAGAGACATAAAACGGCAATTGTGGGCGTCCCGGACGAAATAGTTGAACTGCCCTGGTGCAATTGAGATCGGGAAATAGGGTCTGTACCACCTATATGTAGTCTACCGAGTCCGCTGAGCATGTCAAGATAAAGTGTCAAACGGAGCTGGAAAGTTCTTCAGCCACGAAATATCCGTGGACACCTGGGCACATATCGTAGTTCCCCGGGGCCAACGTCGTCTCCATCGGCATCGAACTCGTCAGGCGAGCCTTGCTCATATGGTTGGCCATAGCATTATCAAATAGATACTGGAAGTGTAGCATTTTTTTCCGGGTCGTCCTTGACCCTCGTCAACAGTGTCAACACCGGACCGTTTCATGGACACCCGTTAAGAGACCACCGTCTCGTCCCGGCGGATCCTCGGGTGTTCACGCCGTCTTTGTCTCACTCAGCCTTTTTCGCTCTCTCTCTGGTTGTTTGCGAGTCCGAAAAAAATACAAAGATACTCCTCAGATATGTGTGTGGGTATGTGTACAGTAATACCTAGACCTAGGTATCCAGGGATTCCAGGTAGCCAAGTGCACAAGTAAGGGGCAATGCGAGACCTCGGGAGGTCATCGAAGTGAGGGGGAAAACGGCATCACGTCGCAATTCTTGGGCGTGGTTGGTTTGATAAGCCAAATCTTGGGTCACATATCGCCGAGATGAGGAGGTCGTGTACTATCAGATGGTAGGGCCACCTCATTTGATTGGATATAGTTAGCAGACCAGCAGCTTTATGTGGTATCTACTAACATTCCTTAGCGACCTAGCCATGCCATGGAATACGGCGAGACTTAGTTATTGGGCTCGCCTGATAGATTAAAGGAAAAGGGGGAAGGCTCGAGGCTGGTCACGAATTGAAATTTGTGCAGGGTGAAATCGCTCCCGGACACACAGTTTGGCAGTGAGTACAAAAACCCGTGTCAGCGTTTCCGTTCGCAGGGTTTGGACCAATCATCGATCGTGGTACCTGGCGCCAACTGCCTGTTGTCTGGTGTTATTGGATCGGTCAGGCGCGAACTTCCCCGTTGCGCTAAACCTAGAGTTACCTAAAGTTTTGTACCTGTGATCGGGGTACGGCGCACATGCAGACATGCAGGAGGGGCAAGGATAACCTTGACAGCGAGCTGTAAGGTACGGAGAGAAAACGGCATGGTCATGCAACCACTGCTGCACTCCCCAGAGCGGCCGCTTACAACATGTGTACCCAGGTACATACACGTGTAATACAGTGTACACACCTTACCGTTTTCGGGTACGTACCTCGAGATCGACCAAGGGCCCCACGAGTCCCATTCGTAATTTCCCCTCTGACCTCCTAGTGGCTCGACAACACCCTGTATTGGAACGGCAGGGGCCACAGCCAAGAGTGATGAGAGTGATGATACTGAGAGCGAGAGGAAGCCTTTTGGAGAGCGTGATAGGAGAAATTCAAGACCAGCGTGCAGTGTGCAGTGTGCATTGAGGAGAGGTCCATGAATGGCAACCTTGGAATAGGTACCCTGGCGGTCCTGGGGATCCTCGAGAGTCTCAGCTCCCTGCCGTGGCCTACTACCTGCCGCGCCCTGCCGAGTACGCTTGCCAACCCCCCTGCTCAACACCCCTGCTTGATATCCCTGCCAGCCTCTGCCCGTTTTGAACTGACTTGCGCAGGTACCTAGTCCCGCAGCGTCCCGTCTCCTCTCCTGCCCTGCCCTGTCTTTTGCCGTGGCCTGTCTCTCGTTCTTTCCTCCCTCACACACGCAGACCCAACTGTCACACGCCCCAAGTGTGTCCACCGCCATTCCTTCCCAATTCACTCTCTCATTCCCCATCTACACACTCTTTTTCCCTTTTGAACAAAAAACATCGTTTCACCCACACATAGTCATTCTTTCCACTCAGTCCAAGCAGTCCACTCCAGCAGCAGCGATTAGCGACAGCGACGACAACAGCGACAGCGATAGCAACACCGTCCGGGCAAAACATCCAACACTCCTCGAAGCCCCCTCGCTCACCCCAGGAGTTCCTCCACAGCAATCAACCGAGAAACGAAGCTGTGTGAGACCCCCGACGCCCAATCCCGATCGAACCATACAGCGTCACTGGCTTGTTTCTTCGGTCGATACTTTACTACTGTCGCTGTTCTTTGCTCCCTGGTTTCAGATCGAGCCTTGCCTGTTGTCCGGTTCCTCATCTGCTACTATATACTACCTACTTAGTACTCTTGTTGCTTGCACACGAGCCGCGGCCGACCGCCTGAGGATACCTCCCTTTCCCGCCTCGTCCTCCCCCTACTTCGACTACCAGACGGTCTATTTCCTTCCGAGTTCCATCCACACCCCTCAGTCGGCGACAAGCAGGGTGTGTCATCCCTCGCCATCCACCGTCCATCCCTTTCAATCAGGCATCACACTGAAGGAAGGTTGCGATATCCGCCAGGGACTGATCAATGTCATCTCTGTTGTAAGGCCAAAAGGGAGCAAGAAGGAAAACACCACAAACAGAAAGGGGAAAGTCCCGAGGCGTTTTAAACAAAGGGACACAATACTGTTGGACCTCGCCTTCGGATTGTACAACTCTTTGTTCGACGTCCGCTCGGTCCTAATCTTGTCGAGTTCCCTATCTTTCAAGCACGGGAACCTGACGACGACTTCGTGGTAACCCAGAGGCCACGAGACAAAGGACACCACGTTGTAGCGTGATTGCGGGCTTGTTCCAGCCGACTACGCCGTCGTGACTTGAAGCTAGTCCTCGACTGCTCATCAAACGCCATTGATCCCATCTTCTCGAGTCGTTGATCCGACCGAACCTCGATCTCATCTAATAAACATACCCGGCCGTTCAAACGTGTCACTCACAAACACAAAAAATGAAGACAATAACATTTATTGCGGCAGTAATTGCCGCTGCTTTCCCAGCATATGCCGCCGACGCCACAACATCGGCAAAGGCAACAGCAACCCAAGGTATTGAGGAGGCATCAGCAGCACCAACGCTCGGGGCTCAGGTTGTCCAGGGCTGTTTCTCGTCATGGGGAGACTTGATCTTCAACTCGACGCCATCGTTCAACACTAAGAGTGCCTGTGCGTACGACGTTTGTTACGCTGGTGGTTTCCAGGTGGCTGCCACAAGTGGTGGAAATGAATGCTACTGCGGCACCAAATATCCACCCAAAGACACCAGGGTAGACGACGATAATTGCAATACGCCATGTCCCGGTTATGGGCTACAGGCCTGTCAGTATAATACTCTCATCCAGGCTCTTGCGTCATGCTGACCTTCTTTGTAGGCGGTGGTATTGATTACTGGACGGTTTACAACACCGGTATCAAACTTTCGATCGAATATGCTGAAGACAACGACACGTCTACTGCGTCGGCTACAGCATCTTCGACCGCAAGCGTGATCGCATCATCTACCGTTGTGTCGGGTGGCCAGAGTATGTACCCCAACCCTCCACTCATTGCTTGCGCCCTGTGTGTCTAACCGTCTTCTAGCCAGCGTTGTTTACGTTACCGCCACCCCAACAGCCGACACCAACAAAAAGGGCAGCAAGAGCACCAACGTGGCAGGAATCGTGGCTGGTGTTGTTGTCGGTGTCGTGGTGGTTGCTGCAATACTTGGTGGAATTTTCTTCTACATGCGCATGAAGAGGAACAGAGAGATTGAAGAAGACCACCGACGTAACGCAGCAGTCAACGCCTTCATGGGTGGAAAACCACCCGGCAGCAGTGGCGGCTACTCCATGGAAGCAGACACTCGATTGGATCCCGTCATGGCCCAGCGGAGGTTGAGCAGTGGCAGTATCGCCGACAACCAGGATTACTCGCGACGAATCCTCCGGGTATGTTCTACCATCCTCTTGGTCCCTTTTGAGCTGCAAAGCTAACAACACTATAGGTCACCAATGCGTGAGAATAAAACCCGTTTACGACGAACGACTCTTGCCTGTACTCTACTTCCCTCCCATCGGCATCCTTCGGCGTTTGGGGGATTTGCTCATGTCCTCGGTGGATCGACCCACGCGACGAATCTCTGGCGTTCATTTTTGGTGTAGGGGAAGCAACAATCGGGTCACTATCAGGATGTGACTTATCTTCTACCGAACAACCGTTGCTTACCACCTACACCGTCCTTTCCTTTACCATCCTTCGACACTTCTTCCGGTATGCCTGCGCGGCACGTCTCGTACGATGAGCCCGGCGAATCGACGACGATCTCTACGAAGGGATTACCCCATTTTTTCGACACCACGATTAGCTTTGTGATACCACTTTGTTTGTGAATGGACCGAGGCGCGTGTATGGAATATTTACCATTCACTCTCTACATGTCTACAACCACAGGGACTGTCCCGAGACAAGACATCCCTTGTATATCTCCACCTATTACTTACCTGGGCGCCGGTCTGCAGGGGATGGGGGTTTATGGAATGCTAGAGTCAGGGAACATTTTCCCGAAGGGAGCAGGCTCGCCGCCTGCTGGTCGAGTTGCGAGCAAGATAACAGGGCTGGGCATCGGGAGCAGTGACCGGGGAGATAAATGGTGTTGTCTGTCTTTTGTGAGTGTCAGAGGACTTACGTTTGGGGCCTGTTGCTATCGGACGAAAAAAGAGATGTGGTCAACCTATATCAATGTATCATTTATCTGACTGTGCCAAAGGCACAGTTGTGGCATGTCCGGGACAGGTAATCGATGGATAGACATATACCTATTTATTTCTTTGAAGCTACATATTCAAACTTTATCTACATGTGCCATTTGTCATCAGTTGTTCGGACATCTTGTTCCTCCTCTCATGGAACTCACTTCAAGCGCCCCCGATGCCATCCACTGCATCGTCCACCGTCGGGTACATGTCCACGGCTGACCCTTCGTTGATCACCCTGCTCTTATCCCAATGTTTGCTGCTTGAAATTTCAGAGCTATCTCGGATGGCCCGATCAGAGATATGCTGCACCAAGTTTTGCAATGACTTGTACTGCTCGTCTCGCTCTCAGCCCTCCCGACCAGGACGTCGCAAGCATCTCACGCCGATGCGCTGCGACGGTCACGGTCCGTGGCGGAATTCATTGACGAGTGGTTTATAATTTGAGGTACGCATTTCGTTGGATTGTATCTGGTGCGTGCAAAGACCGTGGCTGTCAACTGGTGATGTGATTTGTGATGGGTGGTTGCGTTGGCATGACTGATCAGTAATTAAACAGTCTCTCGCGCCGGGCTATAGTCCTCGCACCAATATATGGCTAGATGGAATAAGGAAGGTTGGCCGAGAATAAGATCTTAGACCTCAGCTATGGTCGGTAAAGCGATGGACGTCCGAGCCTGACTACGGACTTAAGTACTCAAGCCAGGTATCCGTCGAATGGGGAGGCGATGAGGCGCCACATGACAGGCCTAGCGATATGTTGGGAGGCTGAGATGAGACACCGTGGCTGGCGGCACCTGGGGGATTATAAGTCATGTGGAGAGCTCAGATATCAAAAGTCAGCAAAAGCCGTATATAAATTGGACTTGCTTCTGTCTCTTGTGTGATGATTTAATTCTGTGGACTGTCAACGTCACTCTTGTTTGCCCTGTCTGAGATCCCGTGCTGCCGTGCTAGCTAGCACCCAGTCCCGTTGAGCCGCGTGCGACATTGTATGCACGGCGCCCGGGCGGGTTCGCTTGGGGCACGGCCGGCTGGATGTTGTGATATATCGGTATGTCACCTCGGGATGTTGTGGTCCCCCCGACGACACGATCCCGACACGGGAAGACTCGCCTCGACTCGTCCCGTCGCTCGGATCTCAGGAGATGAGGATGTAGACGGGTGCTTTGATGCATTAGGCACCTGGATGCCGTGAGACCCGAGTGATATGTGATAGAGGAGGCTGGGTGCGAAGAGGGGGGGAGGAGGGGGGTTCATCCCCCGGACGACCTGCTTGTTCACGGCTACATAGTACTCTATTGGGAGGCTCCACATGAGAAGAAACAATACCCGCGCCCGTGTGTGCGTACGGACGTACGTGTGTATGTCTTTGATCTTTGTGTAGCTACGATCAGATGAGGGCCTAGTCCTTTGTGATATGGTGCCACTGTCACCCGACGCTGTGGACGTAGAGTGCGGTCTCGGAGCGTGGGGGAGTGGTGGCTCGGATCTCATCTTCATCTCCTGTTGTGTCCGGACGTTACTGTGCAAGGTAGCACTGACTCTTTGATGTACGCAGGGACTCAAATATAGTCGTTCAGGCAGGTGTGGCGAGCTATCATTGCCGGGAAGGGTCTCAGTCATTTCATTTGTTGTTTGCTTTTCTCTCGGCTGCTATCGTGATCAATATTGTCGTTGTTGACGCTGTTGTTGCTCCCCGGGTCTTGTTACTCAGTAGGCTTCGAAATTTGGGGTCCGTCTACTAGCTAAGACATTTATGCCCGTATAGGAGGATACGGATCAGCGCCGCGTCGATAGTAAATAGACATATCATTCCTACTTCAGTAGTCAACAAACCATGGAAACAATTTACTTCTCAGGCGTTCAGCTCGAGAATCCTACTACCCCTCTGAAGATCCTAACCAACCACAGAACTGCCGTCGATCAGAAGCTGACCGGCGAGGTGTTCAATATCATCAAAGCGCGCCGAGACCGTGATCCAGTCCAATTCGAGATGTCAAGCTGCGGCAAGGCGTACGGGATCTGCACACCCACCGGCATGACGAGGCCGAGACAGGGTAGAATCTGCGGGGACCACGGGAAGGCCCACGGGAGGGGAGGGAGCCGATTGGGCGGATGCCGTCTTGACAGGCAAGACTGCAGCACCGTTATGTCTCGGACGCCGGCATCAACTTCGCCAGCGGTCTCGCTTGGGGGAGGCGCGCATCGCATCTCGTGCCCCCGACTCGGTCACGTATGGGGATCCACAATGTCATGATGTCCTGGTCCGTGAGGACGACGAGCTCTGAGGTCTTGGGGATGCTGTCCTGTAAAGTATAAATGTCACGTCCTCGGCTGGGCTGTCATGTGTTCGAGTGGTGGGATATCCCAGGCCTCATCATCTCTCACTCACTCGCACACACTCCTCCTTCATTACCATCGCCCGAAGCGTTTCGTTCGCTAAGAACCGTACAAAAGACCCTCACTCTACTCGCAACAACAAGCCTTCACCACGACGTCTAGATCGCATCTCAAGATGCAGTTCGCCTCAAAGCTCGTCCTGGCACTTGCCGTCCTCAGCAACGCCCTGCTCACCGCTGCCCTGCCCTCCCCTGACCCTCAGCTCCTTCCCTCGGGGGAGAAGGGGGACCCAGCATCGGGTCGTCGAACCATCTCTGCTATGGCTTGAGCTGCTGAGATACTCTCCGAAGGTGGCCAGAAGATGACTGTTGGTACACAGTGGGTGCTAATATCCCATTTTGATACTTGGAGTTCACTGCTGATCTTTTAGTGAGGCTGGCTTGACTGTAAGCCCACGGACCACTTCAAATTCAGGCACCTTGATTGTAAGATCATGATTAGATTTGAGCTTTACGGGTTGAGGGGATGCATATGTTGGAGTGCTCCTGTGCCTCGCGGCGCAGTGTGAGCGTGTAGGATCCATTGTACCTGGGGGATGGGTTACATACTTAGTTGGAAGTCTGTTCAACGGGATCGAGTATACGAAACCTAATAATATCATTCCTTAACATTTCTTTTACCGAGTCACCGATGATTGGCTCATCTGAAATTCTGTAAATACTGAGATGACCATACTCTCTGAGTGTCGATATGCATGTAAGTTCTACCATAGTCCCATGCAACAGAAGTAGAGATGGCCGGGAACAAGGGGAGTTTCGAGTGCGCGTTTATGGTTTCCAGGAGAAAACTGGTCGAGAATTGCTTTTAGATAATCCGACATGTGACTGTCAGCGAGTTTTCATTGCTACTCGCTACTTGGTGCAGGTTTGACCAACGTTGTTGAAAGTCAAGCTATCACTGCTAGTCCACTTTGGAACCCCCTATGGGTTTCAAACGTGAGGTACACATATTGTCTATCCCGCGAGTAAACCGATAGAGAGATCAATCAAGACATACATCTTCACTGTCCGTCGTAGTTGATTGGTAATTGAATTGACACCCTTCGAAAACATCTAGCAAGGCGCACTCCTCCCTCAAGGGCCACTGAGTCTATATCCTAGCATACGAAACCCTTAACAAGGACCAAGTACCACTGTAGAACTATTCGATGAGGCCCATGTCATCCAGACAGTTTCATTCTGGGATAGGTCTCAGGTTTCAGTCGACGCTTTCGAAAGTCGGTTGGAGTTGCGATGTGAGTAATAATAATTGTCCACCACGGGTCCATGAACAAATAATCAACATCACTCCTGGACCCATCACCAACAGTACGGCCTATTGAGTTGTGCCATTGGTCCCAAATGCTCTTCTCACAGCCGTAAGTAGGTGATGCAAGTGGTGGCAATGTATTGTCATGTCTTGGGCTTGGGCACCAATCTTTACTTCTACTTTTGGGACTCGATCTTGTGGCGTTTCGTCGGCCCGAATCATTAGATTAAATTTTGAGTCCATGCTTATCAAAGAAAAGCATCTGAGAAGTCACGATATACAGGTGAGAGCGAACTACAATGTAAGAATTGTTTCGATATAATCAAGTATCCACCCCGATCTGTCTCTAGTCTTGTATGACCTGCTCGTGAGTTTCTTATATAAAGCTTCACAGACTGCATTAGATGCACAAGATCTGACAATCATTGCCGTGCCCAAGCATACGTTGTACTATCTATACAGTACCTATGTACATGGCGAGACCTAGATTACCTCTTCTCTCGGATCACTCCCGAGTTAATCATGAACCCTCCTGCCCCATGGCACCAAATACCAATGAAATATAGATGTAAGATAGTCGAGGGGCTCAAACGACTCCGATACTGGGAGATCACGCGATCGCTTGAGTCCTGCTGGTGTTGATGACATTGTTGTCCGGCGGTACAGAATGCGACCGGGATGAGGGGCCCTCGCTAGCAATGCATGTGGTTGCACACGATTTCGCCTCAGCCGAGAGTGTGTGGTTGGCCAAGGAAGGAAACTTGGCTTTCTTGAGTTTATCGCCGGGCCTAATACTGCATGGTACATCCCGAGTCACAGATCGCCAACCTTCCCCACCGGCTCACCTACCGAATTAGTCCTAAGGGCATACTACCCCGTATTCACAAAAGCCTGAATGGACGCTATCGAAGATAATGTTCACCAATCATATAGAAGTTGGTAGCTGTGGAAGGCTTAATGGGGGGCTTGAAATGACGTTGTACTCAGCGCCCATCCGATGGTAGGGGTACTGTTGTAGTATAATACGAGAGTGGACAGGGGGACACTCTCTGTATCTACATGCAATAGGCAGAACACATATCATCGTGCAGGTCAGGAGATGACAGTGCGGGGTCAGCTCTGATGTCTCGCCGAGCTCTACGTGCGAGAAATCTATCAATGCTGCCTCGCAAGGGTGCGATGCTCGGGGGTGGTTGCGTTCATCTGGGCCGTTTGCGGGGGAAGACGAACTATTGCCTCGAAGTGTGTCCCATCCTGTGAAAGCCTTGAGTCCATATACCGAGGACGTGATGTGATCATCTCTCTCTCTCTGTCTACTTACATCAGATCTCACCTTCCCAGCGGCCCTTACCCACCGTTGTATCCCCGAAGGCCTGACTGCGCTCTGTAGCTCTATACATCCCCGAGCAACCTACAGAGTACAGTAGTCTGTCGTTTCCTACATCTTCTGCCCATCCATCCATAACAGCATCGTGAAACGACTGCTGTTTCAACCCCTAAGAAATACAGCGAAAGGCGCTTCTCGATTACAGACTTTCACATCGGCCCCTATTCACCCGCATACAGTCACACACACCCCCTGGATACAATATGCGGCTCCATTCGCTATTACCCACGCTTGCTCTTACATACAGCATACTCGTCGTCGCGCAAGACTGTGTGAACGTTGCCCTCAGCACGATCCCCAGCTGCGCCCGGCACTGTATCCTCCACGGCGCGACGTCGATAGGCTGTCAAGGGACCGACTTCGGCTGTCAATGCGCGGCATCCGCTGCTCTCTTCGCTGCTATCGAGGACTGTGTCTCGACGGCCTGTCCGTCTGGGGATTACCAAGCTGTTATTGACGGCACTTCGGCCTGTAAGAAGTCTCTCACATACCTACGTTCATCCATCGTGCATCTCCGGCACTGCCTGGTACCTTGACCTTGAACATTCACATCGTTCACATCGTTCACATCGTTTGCATTACATATTGCGCGTTCGACTAACATCCCTCAGTGTGTGACTGCGCGTCGCCATTAGTGGTAGCAAGACAGTTAGGGACAGCAAGCGTGTCAGGCATTGGGACTGTTGTCTCAGCAGCATCCAACACTGCCATCTTCACTGCCACCGCCGCAATTGGGGCTACTACTGGAACCGCCGCAACTGCAACTGCGGCATCGACGTCATCTGGCGGAGGGACCGTGACGGCTGGAGGGTCAACATCGACACTGGGGAGCGGCAATACCTGGACCGGATATACGAGCGTCTCCAACGTCGCAACTGCCTCGGTCGTCGGCGCTGCCGCACAAGCAACCCCGGCGGCCGATATGTTTCGTTTCGTCGTCCCTTTTGCAATCGTTGGAGCTGCCATGCTGTAATGGCATGAAATAGGTCGAAAAGGTCTCCGCAGGTCAGCTTTGTCTACCAGAAGAAGAGTGAGACCTGGCAGTAACCGGCCCATTACGTGGAGCCATGGGGGCCAACATTGAAGGGAAAGCCGTGGGTGCGGGCTCAGGAGGAAGACTCGGGGAGGAACTACCATGATAGACATGGTGATGCACATTCTTAGACGCGTTCGACAATGGTTCTCGAGCAACCATACGGCTCCCGACATCCGACTTTATTTACCGACACCTTTATCACCGTACCCTGTCAGCGTCCGATCGGAGGGGGCTCGAGTTACAGAGTAGGGCCCGGCACCGGCAACGATGTTGATTCGTCCGCGACGGCTTCTACGCAGAAGACTCCTGTTCACGTTCACCATCGGGCTAATTACTCCTAACATGTGATTAGGGGCTGGTTCCGGAACAGACGATGTCGACTACGAAGGGGGCGGCGACGATTTGTGTTGGGGAACGTCCTTTCCTTGACAGGGAGATATTTATTCAAAACTTCGACGTGTACATTACACGTTCGACATCACATATTAATTATAATTAATGAGCGAAATGAAAACTCTTGTTTCGAAGTCCGTGGAGATTCCATATTCGGCAGACCTTGGGTGGGCTCGTTGAGCCTGTCCTAAATCCTACTCGGTGACTAACTCGACAATGTTGTAAGGTCAACAATATGCAAGGTCAGAGAAGACGATGGTACAGTAAGATGATATGCTAGCATGTATAGGTAATAAAGATAAATAGTGGTAAGCCTGGAGGGGCGTAAATATTGAAGGCTCTTATAGATAGGCTCTTATAGATGAGGCCTTCGATCTGTGTTAAATCAGTGCCTACGCTAATTCGTGACCGCTATGGCTTAGGCATCCTCTGAGGGGCTGTGCCATAGGTCTGATCACTTTCATCAGTATAAAGCCGATTGTTCAGGCTATCCTACAAACAAAATCATGTGGGATGACGACTTATCTTGGCCACTCAACGAGATCGGGGCTTCGTTTGATATGTACCAAAATGGATATCAGTCAATTTGTCAGTCGGTGATGTTCCCGAAGCATACATAGTATGCTTGGAGCCACAGCGCTTAGAGCAAAGGGTCGGTTTGGGTCGAGCGTGGTCTGATGGAAGTACGGACAAGTGTAAACACTTTCTTCACAGCCTTCGCCAAAACGCTTGCGGGCTCGGTAGGTACCTGTAAATTCTTGCAGACCAAACGAACGTTGAGCTGGAGTCAAGGGCTTGATCTTGTGAAGTGCTTAGAGACGAGTGGTATCAAATATTCCAAGTACAGATTGTTTCTAGAAAAAGATCGCGTTGCTCAAGATATCAATGAACGGGTGGATAGTACCTCCTTAAAACTCTGAATGGAATTTGAAGTCTTGCAGCTGAATAACCTGAAAACACAAGC
Source organism: Cytospora leucostoma (assembly GCA_003795295.1). Taxonomy (NCBI): domain Eukaryota; kingdom Fungi; phylum Ascomycota; class Sordariomycetes; order Diaporthales; family Cytosporaceae; genus Cytospora; species Cytospora leucostoma. Next base: position 52,611 of record LKEB01000080.1, read on the forward strand.
AGTTACTCATGACGCTGGTAGCTGAGCGAGATGCGAAGCACTCGAGATCTCCCATGGCGGAGATCGATGCCAGCAAATAGCCGATTAGACCAGCACCAATCCCTTGATAGCAGCGTTCCGCATCTTCTCGGTGTAGGTAAGGAATTGCCAACTATTCTCTGACTCAGGCTGAATTGCAGCCCTCGTCATATCCCAGTGTCTCTTTGCCATGTAAGTGAATGCTGGTGTACAGCGGTCCGGGCTCGACTGGCTGTTAGGTAGTACGACCTCAAGCCGCTTGGAAGGATCACGCTGCGGCTCCCCAACGACTACGCTGTAGAGGTGCTCAAGGCCGGGAAAGATGAATCCGAACATGGCCACGACGTCTTGCCACAGACCGAGCTGTCCCCAGAGGAAGTACAGGTGTCTGATGTCGAAGTTTAGCCTGGACCACTGATCGGCGTCATCATTTGCCCACACCTAGATCTCGGACCCGCTAGGTTGGACGGTACGTCGGTTGTCGGGGAATTACCTGATGGTGTTTATGCAGATGATGTGATGCTCGGGGTGGAAGCGGACTATGCAGTCTCTACCGACGATAGGCACAGAAAAACACTGGAGTCTTTTGATGCATGCGTCCCTGGTGAAGCTGTTCGTGGAGAGGAGGCTGCGGATGGTCTTGGCGGTGACCGACTCGGCCTTCCGGCTTTTGATGGGCCGGAAGCGGACTCGACAACCTTGGGGCGCAAGGGGCGGTTATGGTTGTGGGCCGATGTCAATGTTGAAGATGAAGGTTGCTGGTTGTTCAAGTATGCTTTCGATGATTTGCAAGATGAGTTCCGGTGGCAGCCTCCAAGCATTGTAATCATTCTTCTCTCGCGATACCGCGTCCCGATGGCCCTGAGAAGCGTTCATAGCGACTCCGGTGGAGACTTCCATTGATGAGTATCAAGCCTGATGGTTACTTGAGCGCCTAGACTATGGTCAGCCCTGGGCAGCGTAAGACCAGCGGAGATGGGTAGTTTGAAGACTGATGGAGGTCACACCTTATCACACCATATGAGTACCTAGGTACCTTCCAACACTTCCAACTCATTCGAACGTTCGTTGAAGTAATTTGATCTGATATGTTGTTGAAGAAAGAGCTGCGGCCAGTGTAGGAGCATTGGCTATGTACCTACCTAGGTACCTTAAGGTAGCTAATCTTTATACTGCGACACCTATCGCACAGAATGCTTACTGAGCACTGTGAACAACCTTGGAAGTTACTTATTACAACTCCCTAGGGACCCCTAGAGTGTCTACTATAGTGAGGTCGGCAAGCCTAATGAAAGTCTCAAGGGCATGCTGTCTAAACGTCTGACATCTAGAATGTCCAAACGTCCGAGTGTTTGCCCAGTTCAACGGTTGAACTTCTCAACGTCCAAATAGCTAAACTTTTAGATGTCTGAAAGTCCGAGGCTCTGAAGGTTGACAGCCTGGTAGTCAGAGAGTCGAAAGTTTCCAAAGCTTGAAGTCTCAGAGTCTGCATGGAGAAGGCAACCGGGCACGCCGTGGAGAGGTATAACAGAAGTCATCCCCCCCCCTCCTCAACGGGAAGTGTAAGAGCATCCTCTCAGAACCTCACTATCAACAGTATACGGTATCTTATATATCAGGACCGCTATATTTAAGAGATAATATATGAAAGGAAACAGAACCAAAGTGGTCACGCACTTGGGTATTGATGAGTGTTCCTCAACATGGTATGATAGCTTCAAGGTTCTTTCCAAGGTTTGCCTACCAGAGCGGCGTACAGCCCGGTGGTATACAACGAACCATTTAATTCTGCAAGAAACTATCGTGGGATCTGAGAATACAAGAGGGAAGAGTCCTGGACAACCAGTCAATGTCGACACTGAATGTTGTATTTGTCGGCAACGTCTGTTTTTCGTTGATGTTGTTGGACGACGTTGGTGTTGACCCGGTGAAGCTTATGTAATCATCCACGGCACGGGTACGAATAGGGTTGGGGTTGTGGCGAGGGCTGGAGGGGGTCATCAAGCTCGGGCCACGCAGAAGAGCTCCTGCTTTCTTTGCGGTGGTACTTGCACTTGGCTGTCGCTGCAGGCTGCAGGCTGCAGCTCCTTGCATCGCGTCGAAAGCGTCTTGAGCTTCAAACGCGCTTCCAGAGTTTTCGAACACACCCAGCGAAAACACCACGACATACCCCAGCCAATCCTACTCCCTATTTCCCGATACTTGCCACCAATTTGACGACGGGTACAACTAGACAAGAATCTGTCTCGGGTTCTATCGCATTGCTGCCTCGAACTTGGAATGAACCTTTAATTCCCACCACAAAGGACACACTCTCAAGGAGCTTGGTTACCTCACTGCAGAGCCTCCTCCAAGGTGATCTCGCGACAACGCCTAGCGCTTCTCTGCTCTGAGATTGCTCTGAGATTGCGGAAACATACGGTCTCCGAGATGACAGTCCAGATGAAGCCTCGGGTGCGGCAGACTGCCCAAAATACGCAGTACACGTACGTTGCCGACCCTACGAGCTCTATCATCACTGCTGCTACTACTACTACCACCACTACCACCACCACTATTACTTCTACTGCCTCAAATTGGCTGACCGTTGTTATTTTCGCTGTATAGGTATAACCTCAACCGACGAGTCCACGACGTTAAGACCTACCCTGTCCTCTCCCCACAAGGCTCGACCATACTCTTGTACGGCCACGAGAATGGTATCACTGTGTTGTGGCGGGGAGGTCGCCGACTCAAGCCTGCCAAACCCCATTCAACAACGAACAAATCCAACGGGTCTTCAACCGCAGCCGACGATGCCGTCATGATCCTTGACTCGGATGATGAAGACGCTGCGCCTTCTGCGGACGCGCCTTTCGTCGACAGACCCGACTTCGAGACGGAGAATGTCGAAGACGTCACTGGATACGCCGAGGTCATCCAGACACTGGACCTCTCTCTCGGCTCCGACGTCCTCCAGATTGCCGTCCTCCCGGTCGCGCCTCGTACTGCCGGAGAGGCGTCGTCCAGCGAACCTGATATCCTTGCCGAGAGGATGGTCTTTGCTGTCACCTGCGCGACCGGATACATCTACATGATAACACTCCCATTGACACCACCCTCGCATGACAGCAAAGCGAGGGAGGAGCTCCAATCGGACCTTCTAGCTGCCTCTGCGGGCAAGGGCAAATGGGGTGAAACCTTGGTATCACTCAATGGCAAAAGCAGGTGCGGCGACGATATCGCCATATCTTTGGCCCCTCGGGACTCGAGCAGTCGCACCCAGTCGCCCGCTCGTCGCAGTTCCTCGGGCACACGGATCATCATTGCTGTCCATGGCAAGGACGCGTCCGGCACCCTGCGGCTGTGGGATGTTTCCGTAACAGCGTCTTCGAACACCCCTCCTATCGATCCTTTCCAGACCGAATATCTTCCGAGCCCCCTCACTGGCATTGCCTTCAACCCTCTACACCCAACACAGCTTCTCGCTATTGCTTCCCCGCATGCAGTCCGAATCTACGACTTTTCCATCCCCTCTATCTCTCAAGACGATGATTACGAAGGCCCCTGGCCTACTCATGGGTCGTGGCTAATTTCGCTGTATCCACCCTTCGCTCGCGGTAACTTTTCCGCCTGCTCAAGAAAGCCCATTGTCGGCGCCAATTGGATATCGCACGGCCGAGCAATCCTGACACTGCTCGCAGACGGACAATGGGGTATATGGGACGTCGAGGGTGCAGGTCCTCTGGGCAATGATGGAGCCAGCTCGCTATTTGCAAAACAAAACGCAGGCGTGCGAGGAGCTGCGTTGACGGCTTTCAGCGCATCGGGATATCTCGAGGGAGCGGGCCCTCTGCGCGATGCAGGAGCTCAAAAGCCTGGCTTTGGTGCCAAAGACTTCAACTCGGTCGGACGTCGCGAGTCGGTATTGTCCTTGTTGAACGGTGGACCGGAGCGACTTGCTGCGGTTAGAGGCGGTGTTGGGGTAGTACAACTGCCAAGCGCCCGAGGAGTTGGCTCCGTCGATGAGAGTGCGGTGCTGTGGCTGGGCGGATCGGACAGTATCGTCTGCGTTATCCCCGTCGTTGCCAAATTCTGGGATGCTCAGGTCCGCCGCAGTGCAGGCGGTGGTGTCAATCTATTCAGTGGTGCCCAACCTTCGCGCATGATTCGACTAACGGAACTCAATGCTGGTCTGCTTGGCGAGCGATGCTGTGGCCTGGGAGCCGTGCCAAAATCCCAGCGACGGCCTCCTGTCCACAACCCTGACGGGCCCGATGCTGCCGTTGAGGAGAGCACAGGCTTGCCAATCGAAGTCATTGTTCGCGGTGAGAGCAGGCTTGTGATTGTCCACGACTTCCAGGATGTCGAAACGGCGCCGTTACGATTCCCTACACGAAAACAAAAGAAGCATGCCCCTGCGAACGAAGGACCGGTCAACGCCATCATCGTCCATCCACGTCCCGACAAGCCCGCACACGCGCCCCAAAGATTTGATCTGAGCATACGGCCTAGCGGCCGTGATAGTGTACGCGCCCCGTCCGTGAAACTGTTCAGCCAGAGCTTCGGTCAGAGCTTTGGTCAGAGCTTCGATCAGTCCCAAGATACAAACGAGGAGGAGCCGGCCGACTACCAGCCTGAGCCTACGGGCCTCCAGTCTCGACATCCCAACATGGGCTTGGAGTTCATGGACGAATTGGACGCCGCTGCGGATGCAGGGTATGAGCTAGACGCCGAGGAGCGAGATGTGGAACAGGAAGTCCTGGACCTGATGGAGCTGGACCAACAGCTTGAGCAGATGGAGGACGAGCGGCTACGCGGGACCAAACGGGTGTTCTTTGAGGAGGATTAGTCACCTTTCGAGAAGATGCAGGCCGATGATATCACCCAGCAACAAAAGATTAGAGGAGAAGACAGCCAGTCAAAGAAGCAGAAGGCCGCAACGGCGCAGAAACATGTTCACTTCGGGGGAGCCTTCGACGGCGAAAGAATGGACCTGGATGGCCAACGTGTGCGAGTTAATGGTCAGAGTCCGCCAAGAACGGGAAAGAAGGTCTTCCTCGAGGGGTACACTGACTCGCCCGAATTCACTCACGTCGAGAATCCCGTGGTTCGACTTGAAGATGCGGACAGTTATGAGCAAGACTATGTCGGTCCGTCCAAATTTGCCAACTACCAGAGTCCCATGGACCGCAAAAAAGCAGACCCGCTAGAGTACCTACGCATGGCCAGTTTTGGGGCACAGCGCCAGGCGACGGCGAGTTTATTCAGTCAAGGCTTCCATGAGGACCCGGCTCCGGCCGAACCTGTTGATGCGCCTGGTCAGGTGCCCATTGTGGAGGAGGTCGGAGACCTGATGGACGAAGATGATGATGATGAAGAGCCGGAGGATGATACGTTCGAGTTTCTGCTGAAGTGAAACAGCAGATGGATGTCTAGACAGGGAACGGCGCCGAGGCTGTTCGGCGAAGAATATACGGCTCACGATACCCTCGCCGTCAATGGTGGCGACAACAATGAACAGATGTTGGGTTACAAGGGCATCGTCCCTACATGCGGCTTTCAACTGAGAGCTATCCTGTGTATAATGGCTTTCTCTCCCTCGCTGAGGCGTATCTCCTTGCCCTATCCTGATAAAATATCACATATCACCGCCAAACATCCAGTCCCAGGAACCCCCCCCCCCTTCTCTCCAAATCCCCCCTTCCATTCCCTTCATTCCGCACGGCAAGGTGGAGCACAAGGCGAGATCCCTCCTTGATCCAGCTCTGTATTCCGAGCGGTATATCAAACAAGAAGTCTCCAACAAGCCCGGAATGTGGCGTCCCCCGTTCTGGGCACTTCGAGACCTTTCGACCGCCCTTACACTTTACCTCTCACGCGAACTTGACCATTTGCTCTCCCGGCCCTACTTGGCAGCTCGCTGTCCACCACGATTTTTTACGGTGGATGAGTGGATCGCTGTTGGGGTTGGGTGGTGGGCGTGTCGATACATTTTCCATCTCTTTGCCTTTCCTCTTCCCTTGCTTCGGTTGCGTTGTCATCCCCTGCTTCGTGGCTGATTGTTGATACGGCTGTCTGCCTCCGCCTGGCTGTCGTCATCCCGAGGATTCGCTGCCTGCTGTTATGGTCTGCGCCTCAATGCGTCGGATATCAACGACGTATACTAATCATGTACGGTACGTAGCGCAAGTGACTAGTGGTCAACTGGTTCCATGACACCGCACATCGTGGATTTCCGATTTTGAAGCCCCATGAAGCATTTCGCGAGGCTTTGCTTGACTGGCAGGTGACCTTCTACCTATCCTCCCTGACCAGGTCAGCTGGGATGCACTACCGAGATGCAAATCACGGTTCTCGAAATCCTATGGCAACCCGCCTGGTCGGTAAGATCATACCAGAGGGCAAGCCAGATTGAATTACTACGAGCGGACCATGAGTGGAGTCTGATCAATCAAGCAAGCGGTTCCAAGAATGCGACGACGTAGCTGCGCGAACGCTCATGCGCACCTCGCCTATGGGCCAAACACCGCCGTTAAGGCATCATTTTGAGCCCCGCATGGCCACAAGACTGCGTAAGTAGCACACAGGTCATCATGATGAACGGGCCGTACCATCTCCGTCAACTATTTGAGGCTTACGGAGCTTGGACGACAACATGTTCGGCCCCCAGGGCCCAGAGCAACGCCACATCATCTCGCAATATCCCTTTTGAAGGTCCGGCCCGCCTCATAGTCAATCAACTACAAGATTCCAGGGCAGGCGGCTCTCGATCTATCTGGCTCCCGCCCGGTCCTCCCAGTGGGATTTGGAACATGGCTTTGCGGTTGGGCGCCACGAAGCAGATTTGTTGCTGCTGCAGCCAGCTCGCAGAAGAAAGTTCCATTTGTTTTGCTGTTCACATGACTACTTGTTTGCTCATGTCCGGCCTTGTCGTCGATCATTACTCTTTGCACGATGTGCTTGGTACCCTGACAGCTGCAGCGCCGACTGAACGGCCCTGCCCAGAGCCCAGGAGAGGATTATTATTTCGAGGATGCCGTTCTCATATTATTACAATTAGTGTTTCTTGCTGTTCAGTCAATCCGGTCAATGTTTTTATTTTTATCTGTATTAGCAGGTGGTGCAAGTGCAGCAACCTCACTCGAGTGGCAAAATTTATTACCACTGGGAGGTCCAGATCTTCCCAGTCGCATACACTCCCGTCACTCATTCGTATCATCTCCAAAACTCCAAGACAGCCGGTGCTGTCGTGATACTTCTAATGGTGATCTTGCGTTGGTCGAACACTCAGTCTCAATAACCGACAGTCGAAAGCCCCTGATACGGACTCGGGAATAGCACATCTGTCGGCTGTCTACCAGAAACACCCGACGCGCGGCAGTATACGACTTCACTTGAACATCCAATCACGCCTTGCACGCGCTACAGTCGGTTAGTTCCCACTTTACGTCCACATTCGACATAAAGTACATGGGACCCGGAGAGTACGACTGGCTCTCCGGTCTATGCTTGATTGTCAAGAGAGAATGGCAATTGGCAAGGAAGGCAACGTGAAGTGGGTGGATGTGAGTGCTATTTCCCTTCTGCCATAATCCGATTTCAAGTGGTCTGTGGCATCAGGGGTAGCCAGTGGGCTGTTCTTCAGTGATGTCTTGCCCGAAGTCAACCCAATGCTGTCACAGAACGTGAGCCTGGAACAAGACACCAGGTACCACCTTTCTATGTCGGCGTCTATGATGCTATGGTCATGGTCGCACACAGGCCAAAATCAGCAGCTAACATGCTGCACCCGTGCCTCAGGGCCTGCGCGGCATCGCCTCCGCCCTCGTCGTGCTAACCCACCTCACCCGCGCCTGGGACGGCGACCTCTTCAACGCCACCAGCGCAGAGGACACGCCGCCGCGACTCCTTCAACTCCCATACCTCCGCATCCTCATCCAAGGCCGCATCGGCGTGACCATATTCTCCTTCGTCACCGGCTACGTCTGTGCCCTGAAGCCCATCAGGCTCTGCGGCCAGGGCAACCAGGAGGCCGCCTTCACGAGCATCAGCAAATCGGCCTTGCGGCGCATACCGCGGCTGGTGCTCCCTGCGGCGGTAGCCACCGCTGTCTCGTGGGCCATGGCCGAGATGGGCCTCTACGCGGTTGCCAAGCACCAGGATAGCTGGTTTATAGATGCGCAGAGCGCGGACAGGACTAATTATTTGGGAGAGGCAGTTTGGAGGTTGTTTTACAATATCGTCTCGACGTGGACGAGGAACGAGAATGCTTATGATAGTAACCAGTGGACGCTATTTCCGCTTCTGAGGGGGAGCATTTGGGTCTATGCGTTTATGGTGGGAACGGCGTATGTGAAGCCTGGGTGTCGGATCGTGGCGAGCTTTGGGCTGTGGGCTTATTTTTACTGTGTCGCTGATAGTGAGTGCTCGTTGCGTTTCTCTGTCTTCCTATCATACCGCGTTGCTTAAAATGGGGGGTTACAAACCCGAGTTGCTAACAGCTCTCTGAAAAAGCCGTTTTTGGGATGCAATTCTTCTGGGGCACCCTAATCGCCGACCTACAAAACCACACGCCCACTTCGCAATTCATAGCCGACCACCGCCGCCTCACCAGGACCCTCTCCTTCATCCTCCTCCTCACCAGCCTCACCTTCGCCTCCTTCCCAGAGGGCCACCCGGAGTGGATGCCCTGGTCGCGCACCCTCCTCGACATCATGACGACCATGTCGCCCGACAACCCGGACTACCCGCGCTTCGCCTCCGCCGTCGGCCTCGAGTGTGCCGCCCTGGGCGTCCTCCTCAGCCCCGGGCTCCAAAAGGTCCTCAGCAGCAGGTACCTCCTCTTCCTGGGCAGGATGAGCTTCGCCGTGTACCTCCTACACGGCCCGCTGATGAGGACGGCGCTGGTGTGGATGCTCTACGGCGTGCGGGTGCCGCCGGACCACGCGAACGGCGCGGGCGGGATGGAGCTCACGAGGCTGGTGTACCCGGGGCACCTCAGCTTGTTCGCGTGCCTGGTCGTCTGGCTGCCGATGGTGTATGGGGTCGCGCACCTGTGGATGATGTATGTGGATGCTTGGTGCGATAGGGTGTCGAATAGGTTGGTGGAGTATGTGGTGCTTGAGGCTTCGGAGAAGGTGCCTGTCTTGCCTGTGAACTGAGTGAGAGGAGATGTCGCGGGATAAGGTGTTCTCGACCATTCTAACGCTGGACCGATGCCCTTCCTGGAATCGGGACAGAGTGGATGGTAGTGGGGAACAGGAGTGTGTAGTGCCTCAAGGAGCAAGTTACGCCACCGAGGGCATTGGGAGGGACATGAGTGACTATCAAGGATGCTCGATGGTGCCCGGTGGCAACCGAAAGAAGTTTCGAGGTCATCAAATGAATCGATTTGCATCCGATCCTAAATATTGGCCAAATGCGTCATTTAGCGGTGCCGTATCTCTCTCTACCTCCTGCCGATGATTGCCATGAAGTCTGCACCTTCCTTAAAGTCTGCATCTTGCTCAGAGACGCAATTGCATTTGTTCCGACCGAGAGAGGAAGGCGATAGCAGTCCTTATCGGGAAGAACCCTAACCCTAACCCGATAGCACTCGGACCACCAGAAAAATCCGCCCCAAGGGTTTTCCGCTCCGAGGGTTTTCCAACCCGATCTGTAGGTATAAATTTCCCTTTCCTCCCCCACTTCATTGCAAATCTTTCCTTCAACGTACAACAAACATTTTAACCCGTTGCTGTGCTCGCTAAGCTGTCAAGTTCTCTAAGTCCGGTCCAATCTGGCTATTTTTGGGCCCAATTGGATCCAGAGGTTCCAAGCAGAAAAATGGGCTCTGCCAAGCACACTAAGTCCGCCAAGGGCGGGACGGATCCGAAGCCCGCCAAATCCACCAAGTCCTCCAAGCATGCAGATGAGGAGCAATCTGACAGCAGTAGCGATAATGAATCCACCAAGACCGCTGAGATTGAGAGGACGAAACCCAAGAGTGCCGCTGACAAGGAGTCCACTCTCAAGGCGCGTAAAGAACTGATCGCAGCGTAAAACGAGAAAACCTCCAACCATCTCGCCTACCGCCCGGCTGCTATCCATTTCCAGTGGTGCCTCCTGAACGCTCATCTCAACCGGATGCTGAGTTGAGACTCGCGAACCCCATCTGAGGACACGGCTTCATCTCGTAGGGAACATACGTCCGCGCCTCCAGAGACTGCAAAAAATGTATGGGAGTCTATTCCTGCTGTTGAATCAGCCCCAAAGAGTTGTGACACATTCTTTTTATATGCCCTTCTCTTCCGGATAAGCTTTTCACGTTCCTTATATCGGATTCGGATATTGTCACGATATGAAGGAAGGGAAGAGACAGAGCTGCAGATCCAGTGTATTAGTGAACACTTTGTTTGGCTAAGGAGAAATGAAGAAGGTTTCCAGCGTAGCTGTGGGGCATTCGACCTTGAAGCTATCATAAACTGATATTATTGATACAGGTGACGGTGGGGGCTACTGGTCCATCAACCCTAACCCTAGCCGTGGAGGGAAGTCATTCCCCGCCAGTCAGTCGGATGCATAGTAAGCTTACTTCAACCGACGAGTACATTGGCAGTCATGAGGCAAAATGGCTACCGAACATTACATCCTTCTTCATCGCGCATTCATTCAATGCGTCTATTGAGTTGCTTGAGTATAGCCCCTCCGAATGCATCGGGTTACACGAATCTGGCTGTGTTGATCAAGTCGCATCATGTAACATCAACAACCCTAATCACTGCCCACCCATGGCCCATGCGGCGAGAACCTGCCTCGTAACCACGGCCCAGAAGACGCCACGCTCCGTCACGCAAACGAAGGCGGAATCCGAGCGACACAAGTAGGCATGGATGGATGAGAGCGTGCTGCAGGGTGCAAAGACGGGAGGTTGCTGCAGCGCAAAGTCCACGTGTGGAGCAACGAGAGAGTAGGGCTGCATCGGCTCGCGTTGGCCGTCGTCGTCGTCATCTGCGTCATTGTTTCCAACATCGTCCGCGCCGCCGACGACGCTCATGCGCAGCGTTTCCGACACCGGCACATGATACAGGACAACACTTGCCGAGTCTGCTAGGGGCTGGAGGGCCTGCCACACGCTCTGGACCGAGACGCACCCGACGAGCCTCTGCCCGTCCTTGAGGACGGGAATATGACTCGCTTCCCTCACTATGGACGCGCTCAAGAGCCGCCGCAGCGCGTGGACAGGCTCAGGAGCAAAGCTTGGCCCGAGGTACAGCGGCGGCGCTGCATGTTCTGCGGACCGTGGCTCCCAGACGTCTTTGACCTGGACAGTTGACGAGCCGAGCAACGTTTCGTGCGACGTCCGGCCCTGAAGGCCAGCGGCAAGCTGGTAGATGCTCTGTGGTTCCAGGCGTGCCGCAACAGCCCTGGCTGTGCATATTGAGACGGCCATGGGCAGAAAGTATTCCCAGCTGCGGGTTGTTTCGAAAACGAGGGCCATGATTGTCAGCTGCAAACGCGTGGTTGCCGCCATTACGGCTCCCGCGCCGGCCATGGCGTAGACGGCAGGTTGGGTGGCGAACGCTGTGGGCGCAGCTACCACCAATCCTGCGTGTCCGATGAAGCGGCCTAACATGGCACCCATGGCCATGGACGGCATGTAGATGCCTTGGGGCACCTCAAGACCAAACGTGATAACGGTTAGAGCAAAGCGCACTAGCAGGCCAGCCCCCAGAGGGATCAGGTCCCGGGCTGCTGCCACTTGCCCCTCGGTGGCAGTGGACTCGGCCAGGCGTGAAAGAAGTTCCGCAGTGCCGCACCGAATGTCTTGGTTCCAGAAGGTGGAGCATACCGTAGCAATCGCTACTAGCGAAACATTGAGGGCGGGATGTTGTGATATTAGAGACAGCCGGCGCCGCTGCCGCGACCACGAGCGAACTGCTATGATAAACATAGACCCCAGAACACCGGCCGCCGCCCCGACGACAACAAACAGGGCGAGCTCTGCGGACGTCCACGAGTATGTGGCCCTCGACGGATATCTGACCTCCCAAGGAACCGCTCTGCCGGAGCCGTAGGGAGCAAGGCCTGCCAGAGCCACTACAGCCACGACACCCCCACCGAGAAGAAGCATCAAGAGGCCTGCCGTCATACTCTGCCCGAAATCCTCCATCACAAAGATAAGACCAGCTACGGGCGTGCCAAATGCCGCAGCCATTCCGGCCGCCGACCCGATGCACAGCACTTTGCGGGTCGACATGCGCGTGTGGGCCTGGACCCATGGCCACGAGCTGAGCAGGTTGGCGACTGCGGCCGAAAGGTGGATGTAGGGTCCTTCCTTGCCCACGCTCAGGCCCGACGACGTGCTGAAGACGAGGCCTATGGTCTTCAGTACCAGCGTACGTGCTGTCCATGGCGTCGAGTCCCCTCCCAGGCTGATGCTCCCGGCAATAAAGGCTTGCTTGACATCTGACACGCCGCTCCCCGCCGCGGGCGAGCCAGGGTTGAAGTGAGCGGTAGCCTCTCGCCTGCCGTTGCCGTCTTCGTCTCTGTGCCGAGATGGACGAGCTGGCGCAAATAATGTTAGGACGTGGGACATGAGGGCGAGAATCAGGCCAGAGGCGAGATAGATGGTAAAGTTGAACCCTGAGAACTTTGCATCTGAGACGTGAGCGATCTGGGACCACGTGCGCCAGTTTGGGCAGTCGCTATCTGATATGGATTAGCATCAGTAAATGCGTCTGCAAAAGGCACGTCAGGGTTGTCTTCTTACAACCGGAACAACACATCGGTTTGGTTGCCGTCCAATCGCTGTCGCACACGCCAAACTTCCAATCGAAAAGGTGCGACTCGCCCATATCGACAACATAGGCTACCGCGGCAGTCCCAAGACCCATCAAGACGACGAGGCCGGCATGAACAAGACGCATTGGTAATTTTAACGAATGCTGCATTTGCTGGATTACGCCATATTCCTTGTACCATCGACTGTAGTCAGACCCGCAACCACAAAGACTGGAGAGCCATCGCCGGGCCTGGGCAGCTCTATTAGCGATCCACGGTTTGGTCTTGAATCCCGACGCGCTGCCGGAGCTGGTGACGGTGGTCTCGGACGAGACGTGGGACTGGGCGTCTGTAAAGGACGACGCAGAGAAGCTTGGTGCGCGCGTTAGCGCAGGTGGAAGGGAAAAACTCTCGTACGAGATGCTGTGGCTGGGCGACAGGAGAAGTGCCTGGCGCTCGTCATCTGGAGTCGTTTCCATGGTCCTTGTCTGGGCAGGTCGTGTCAGGACTTGGAGTGGCCAGGATGGCACGAGGACAAGACCCACGAACAACACAACCGTCGGAACCGGTCAATGCGCAAGGCTACCAAGGTAATAGCAACCCACCAGTGCCTTGAATAATCCATCGTGCACGTATATTTTGGTCTACGCTAGCTCCGCAAGCTCCCGCTTCAATGCTGGGCCCATTTACGGGCCGTGTTCGGGATCGGAACCAAGACCCAGGCCCGGCATCACCAATGCACGCCGTGGTGTTTCCGGGTCCGGGAGGCAGATGGGCCGTTTACTCATCGCCCAAGGACCGCCGGGACCGTCTAAGCGTTTTCTCGGCCCTTGAAGCAGAACGGACCGTTTGCACGACCTTTCAACCCGCATCCCGTACCCCGGGGGGGGGGGGTAACCCGAGCCAATGGATCGCCATGCAGACACGGAGAATGCGGCCCGCCATGTCCGCACCTTGCTGAGACAATGGGTTGAAATAAAAACATCTCGCGTTGGATTGCCCTTCGACACACAGTCGCTCTCCCCTACTTCTTTTTCTTCTTGTCGTCAGCTCTGTCCCTAGGTACAAGCCACAGTGAGCAACAGACTTGCTCGCACCCTTCCTTCCCACTCCTTCTTTTACATCACCCAGCATGGCAGAAGCAGGGATCATCAGCAGCCGGGCAACCGACGAGGCGCGATACGATGCCGACAAGGAGCACTATTCTGGCGAGCCCGACACGACTAGTTCGCAGGAGCTAGAGGCTGTTGATGTTGCCAGGCCCAAGGGCCAGCATGAGGGCCCCGTGAGGCCCGTGACAGGGATCAAGGTATGCTCGGGGTTGTGGTTGTGTTTGTCCCAGACCTGGACTGGCAAAGGCCGGGCATGCGCTAACCTGGTCGAACAGTGGGCTCTCGCCTATGTGTCCCTCATCGTGTCGGTTCTTCTGTTTTCCATGGACAACACCATCGTGAGTCTTACAACAATGGTGATGGACCAGGCGTCGTGAGGCTCAGGCTCACAGGGATTCGACAGGTTGCAGATATTCAGCCGTCCATCCTCGACTCACTCGGCAGCATCGATAAGCTGCCATGGATTGGGCTTGGCTTTCAAGCGGGCGCCATGACGGTTCTTCCTGCGTAAGTCTACATATACATATCTCTTGATTTGTGGGCTGTGTCCAACAGCTGACGGGACCGTGTCCTCACCAGGGGCCAAGCGTACGGTACCTTCAGCGTCAAGACCTTGTTCCTGGCCAGTGTGATACTGTTCGAGGTGGGCAGCGCCCTCTGCGGTGCCTCCCCCAACATGAACGCCATGATCGTCGGGCGGGTCCTCACTGGCGTTGGCGGCGCTGCCACGTACTGCGGCGGCCTCACGTACATCACGGTTCTGACGACCGACCACGAGCGGCCGCTCTACATGGCTGGCATCGCCGTCATGTACAGCGTGGGTAGCGTCATCGGCCCTATCGTGGGCGGTGGCTTCGCCGACAGCAGCGCGACGTGGCGCTGGGCCTTCTACATCAATCTCGTCATTGCCGCCGTGCTCGCGCCCGCCTTCCTGTGGTGCCTGCCCCGGATAGACCCCAAGCCGAGCCTGCGCTTTGGCCAGAAGCTGCGCGGCCAGGACTGGATCGGCATCGTCGTATACTACGGCTTCACTACCTGCTTCTGCATGGCCGTCACATTTGGCGGTGCCGTATACGCCTGGAACAGTGGCTCCGAGATCGCCCTCTGGGTCATGACCGGCGTCCTTCTCATCGCCTTTGCTCTCGTTACGCTATATCACCCGCTCGTGCCAAAATCCGACAAGCTCTACCCGTTCCACATCGCCAAGAGGCTCGAGCTCAACAACCTGCAGTACCAGCTCTTCTCGGCGTTTGGGTGCCTGCTCATCGCCGTTTACTACACCCCGCTGATCTTCCAGTTTACCCGCGGCGATAACCCGGTCCAGGCTGGTGTCCGCCTATTGCCCATTGTCTGCATGGTTGGCTTCTTCTCCATCGTCAGCGGGGGGTTGATGCCCAAGCTGGGGTACCACATGCCTTGGTATGTCTTTGGCAACGCCCTGGTCCTCGCGGGGTCTGCGTGCATGTGTAAGTGCTGCTATAGCTCCATCCTTCCGACAGGATCGATCGAGACCCGCATATCCACCCCAGCGTACAGTCACACTAACACAGACCAACAGTCACCGTCGACAGCCACACTTCGGCCTCCCGCATGTACGGCTACACCACCCTCATCGGCATCGGCATCGGCTGCACCGTGCTCACGGGCTTCTCCGTCATCCAGGTCATGCTGCCGCCCAGCGACGCCAACGCCGCCGTCGGCTTCATGTCCTTCGGCCAGGCCCTGGGCGGCATCGCCGTCCTCGGCGCCGCCGGCTCCGTCTTCACCAACCTGGCGACCAGGTACATCACCCCGCTGCTCCCGGGCGCCTCGGCCGCCGAGATCCAGACCGTCATGGCGGGCACCCACAGCGACTTCTACAAGAGCCTGGACCCGGCGGTCCAGGCGCAGGTCGTGACGGCCATCACGAGGGCGCTGAGCAGGACGTTTGCCGTCAACATCGCCGCTTCGGCCGTGGCGTTTGTGTGGTCGATTTTCTTGAGCGTGAGTCCTTTTGCTGCTTTTCCTTTTCTTTCCCTTTTTCTGTTGATTTTTGAATTTGGTCGCTCCCGCCCATTTGGTCCTCCTGTCAGAGACATCCCATTCTTCTTCGGGTTGACTTAGTAACTGACTTATCCCGTTCTATAGCGCAAAAAGCTCTGGAAGTAGAGCTAAGATCTACTTAATACTTCTCATACAGTACGTGATGGTGGAACTCGGAACTCAGGAGTGGGGAGAGAAAAGGTCTAGATTGTAATAGGCTATAGGCCAGAGAGAGTACCCTACCTTGTATGATCAATGAGTTCAAGGTTGAGGCTGGTGATTTGCAGTTAATTATTTGTAAACAAAAATTAAATTATATAGATGTCCCCTGATGCATACGTTCAGAATGCTGTGCTTGTAAGATCATCCTACTATGACGCTACATTCTACGATGCCCGCGCCACATTTCTTTGGTGTGGCCTACACACCTTTCTGCCCACGCTGCCCACACTATTCAATGGCCATTCTAAGTTTACACCAATCAGTCAAGCAATCAGAAAGCCAGTCGGTCGACTATTCAATCATCTAGTCATCTAAGAGTAGACGAGTTCCAGGGCAGGCCTGTGTTGAAATTGCACTAGGCTAATTCACGCGAACCAGGTCAATTCTAAGAGACCTATCGGCATAGAAGATCAATAGAACACATAATATAATTCTCAAGCCCTGACTCTTGCTCTATTGTGACCGCACTGTCAGAAAGTAGAATTAACAAGGCCTATATCTTTCATCACTATAAGCCTCTGTGCTCATGTAATAGCCAAGTACCTTGAAACCACCTTGTACAAATATAGGCCATTCATACCCTAGGGTACCACCTCACCAGATGTCAACATGGCTTCCAACTCAATTTGAAGCCCGCATAACCGAGCAAACGATCTATCTCAACCCCAGTTCCCTTCTCAACCCCCAAGACCACCAGGTCCCAGGACCTTGGCCAGCTTCTCGTCCACCTCGGCCTGCTTGAGCTTGTTGCCCATCCGGCCCCACATGCCGTTGATCTTCTTGGGGTCCCTCTCGTAGACGGGCCCCTGGAGCCCGGGCCTGCCGTTGGGCATGGGGAACTTGGCGGCGCCCAGGCCCCACGGGTTGATGTTGCTGTACACGGCCTCCCAGTGCCCGGGCGGGCAGACCATGACCTCGTGCTAGAGTTGGGGGAAAGAAAAGAGGTCGTGTTAGTAGACGGACGAGGCGGAGGGGGTTAATGATCAAGCGCGAGCATGGCTTGACTCTTGAGTGGTTTGGGGAAGCACGTACGATGACGCCGAGCTCGTGGCCCTTGGGGCCCATGCCGACCGCGAACAGGAACTTGAGAGCCTTGATGTGGATGGGCTCGCGGGCGAAGGCCTCGAGCTCCTCGAGGGACCGCCAGTAGCTGATGGAGCACAGGGTGTTGTTCTGGGCGTGCTCGTTGTTCAGCCAGTCGGGCGTGCGGCCCAGGTCTGCGGGTCAGAATAATAATAATAGTAATAAGCAGACGAACGTAAGAAAGCCAGGAAGTCGGCCAGCTTGGGGAAGGAGGGGGGGGGGTGCATCAGAGGATTGAGGGGAAACTTGCATCCGTTTGTTGCACGGTTGGCCTCTGCGTACTCGTAGAGCTCGTCCATGTACTCGTTGAACTTGCGATACTTTGGAGCAAACCGGCCGAGCGGGCTAGTTTGGGGGATCCAGTCAGCCATCGTGCACCGAGACAGACATGGTAGATACAGGGCGCGGGTGAGCCTCATGTGGCAAGCAGCCTTACTTACTGGTTGGAGCGGATGCCGATCAGGAACATGGCCACGGGCTTGGTGCCCAGCCCTTCCTGCGGGCGAGAGCCGTCACGCTCGCGGAACATGATGGAGTGCCTGTCCCTGACGGCATCCCTGAGGTATGGGCTCTTGCGGAGCCCGAGGTACTGCAGGGCAAAGTCCAACCCCCAGATGCTGAAAACCAGGGCTACCGGCAGCAGCACGTACCGGGCCGGGGCGGCGAGGCCGAAGAGGACCTGCAGTGCTGCCCCGACTGCCAGCCACGTGCTGAGGCTCAGCTCGTCCTTGAGCAGGACGACGTTGTAGGGTGCCATGGTGATTTATCTGCGATTATTCAACGAAGAGTTCAATGAACGGGACGGGATCTGGATCAAAAGAGCAGAACAAATAGCGACGTTGGAGAGGATGCTAATTACCACCACGCAAATCTTGCAGTCTATTATTCCCTTGCACTTACCATGGCCAAGCCGAGGTGTTCGCCATTTTTGTATCACCGAGCGGCGTGTGTCGGGCCGCAAGTAGCTATTCTCATGCCACCACAGCAGACCGACCGCGCACCCCGTCGCATGCATCACTGCGCTCCACCTCGTGGGCTTCAAGCCATGTGCAGACGGCGCGGCGGGACTAGGGAAGTCAAACGCGCGCTCCCCGCCCACTCGCGGGTTTTATATGCCGTCCGGGGGTTCCAAAAGAGTTGCAAAGTTTAAACACTGGGGGTGTTGGAGGTACCTTCGAGTATTGATCTACATAGTATGGAATTCGCGGGCGGAGGTGCGGACCGCTCCCGTGCCGCCGAACTCTCCGATCTTCGCGCTTATAAGGATTGGGACATTCAAACTACAAGTCCGATCTGATTAGCCTATCCAGAAATCGAACCTAATTAGTAGAAAAGAACCTTCAAAATAATCAGTTGCAGCTTATCAGCTTATTAGCTTAGGGGGTGGGGTGTGGAGGGGGAGTAGCCGGCTTACAGCCTCGAAGGTCAGGGTTAGAGGGGGGGGGGTGGTCAGCGGACGCTTGAGCTCAGTATTCTCCCGGTTGAAGACACACTCCTTGCGATCTTTTTCGTCAAAAACGCTAGCAGCGTCTGATACGAGTTTCAAATCTATACCCGGTGGTGGCCCACCAGATGCGATCTTCTCGATAGCATATGCGGAACCAAGTATATCCTCTGCCTTTTCCAAAGGCCTCATCCGAGACCTCTCCGTTAGCATCCTGGTGTTGTTATGCTATTGTCT
Organism: Cytospora leucostoma; assembly: GCA_003795295.1. Lineage (NCBI taxonomy): Eukaryota > Fungi > Ascomycota > Sordariomycetes > Diaporthales > Cytosporaceae > Cytospora > Cytospora leucostoma. Next base: position 71,493 of record LKEB01000080.1, read on the forward strand.
CGGCAATTACGGCGTTCGCTACAATATATAAATGCTTAGCTTGGTCATCTAGGAGGTTGCTAACAGCCGGGTCAATATTCGTAGTCCTGCCGGCCTCGTTATAGATAAAGCTATGAATCTCTGAGAGATAGTCTCTGATAGAGCCCGTATGTAATAGGTGAGCGGTATACCTACCTGCCTCCTTCTTATGCTTGGTATTAGCTTTGGATACGGAGTTCGGGAACGTCTGGCGAGACTGTATTACACTCATGATAGCGATTTCGACCTCTTTGACCTCGGTCCAATTGGTCTCTTCCAAAGCAGCAAGGCGATCGATTGCCTTACGGGCCACCCCCGTCTGCCAGATACCACTCAACTTGGCGTTTGGCAACATTTCCCTGTAGTTCAAGGTGTAAGGGCTTCATAACAGCTTCACTGGGTGTATTTGAGCCTGTTCAGGTGTATGTGAAAGGCGTCGCGTGTATTCTTCCTTGTCAATCTGCATAGCATAGCTGATAAAGAAAAGAATGGGAAATAAAGTCAGGGTCCCCTGGTCTTATAGACCTGTCCATATTCACCACGCACCACATCATCTTTTTTGCAAAGAAACAAGGTTAGAACTACTCTTGTAGACTATTTAGATGCCGGCCGAGCCTCACTCGTTGCCAGTTCCCGAAAGGACCCTCGACACGCGAAGCTCAACACCCATCGAGCCATCGGCCTTGACCAAGAACCGATTGCTGCAGACAAACACCATGTTCTCCAGGGCCTTGTACGCCTCGTGGCCCGCTTCCACTTTGAAATTCTCCACTGGAAAAGATGAGAGATGTCAGCGTCCGCACCGCAAGTTGGGCGCCAGGGAGACAAGTTGAAAGACGCACCCGAGTACTTGAATGGGAGAGACCCCTCGCCCGACGTCCCGGCCAGCACGCCCTGGATGGCCTCGCTGAGCTCCGTCACGCCCTCGGCCATCCCGATGACGGAGCGGCCCTCGTCGTCGGTGAAGACGGCCTTGACCGAGGGGCGGCCGTACTTGCCGTCACCGTCGATCTTGAAGTAGTCACAGCCGCTGCTGATCTGCATCTTGAGCTTCGGCTCAAAGTCGCCCACCGACTCGACCACGCCGTGTTCAAAGGGCTGGCGCAAGTAATATTAATTAGCATATCATGGATGCCACCACGGCGGCCCCTCGGAGCATGGGGGAGCCCAAACAGACATACCACGGCAAAGAGGCCGCCGCCGGCGTGGACGGGGCCGACGGCGTACTTGTTGGTGATGCCCCAGACCTTGACCACAAAGGCGGGCTGGAGAGTCGGGAAGCTCTCCTCGGGGTATTCAAGCTTGGCGGCGGAGGCCATGGTGACGCTGTACGCTGTAAGGTAATGGGTACAGTGGACGGTGGACGGAGGAGAGCTTTCTCAGGGGTAAAGTAAACACACAGGCGGGATAGAGCGCTTGGGTTTGGTGGGAATGGTAGCCGGCAGGTCATCTATTTGTGCAATGCCATCTTTGCTCCTTCATATCCGACCCCGACCTCGACGCCGCGTCTCGAATCCTCGATGGCTTACGGGGGAGGGACCGAGTCGGACCCTCCCCCGGCTGACTGCATATATGCCACCACTACGGGCGGCATACAATAACATTGGCTAGGTACGCCAGCGAGATGCTGACAGTCGGGCTTGCGCGAGGCCCGTCATCCCCGGCGCGGCCCTTGCTGTGGCGTTCTCTGACCGAGCTCCGGGCCGCGTCCCTCCGCACCGGCGGCCGACAGACACGCATAAGCTGCATCAGGGGCGACCAGCGCGGCGTATTTCAGCAAATATCAAGAAGCTGAGCATTTAAGATAGCACGCTTTTTTGGCCTTCCAAATACACATTCATCCTGTACGACCTCTTCTCAACCCATCGCAACGGTCGCCTCGCCTACTTGATACTTCGACCGACACTCGTCACGATGAAGTTCTCGATCCTCGCTCTGTCACTCGTCGTGACCAGCATCAGCGCCTGGCTCAAAGAAGAGGAGGCTCCTGCCCCATGCGCCGTAGACTCGCCTCTCCCTTGCAGCTGTCCCAAGGGCACCGAGTTCTTCTACCTCCAGACCTGGTTCTCGTGGGGCGCCAACGCCTGGTCCGTCTACAACCTGACGGGAAACTGTAAGCATCTGATTATCTAGAAACAAGACCGGGTGCGAGATTGTAGGAGGGAAACGCTCTGGCTGACCGCGGCGCCGCAAACAAAACCAGTCTCGAACCTCGACTGGGTTCCTCAGCCAATCAAGCTGACCATCGGCCCGGACAACACCGTCGGGTCCTATCGCTTGACCACCATCCACATCGACGTTGGAATAATTGACTGGTTCGAAGAGGTAAAGTGCCGCATGCTATAGCCCTGCGCAATGCAAATGAACACACGGTAGCCGCTGACAGCCCGAGCCCAGATCACGGAATACTCGATCGAAGACGACGGCTCGTTTGTCTGGGCCTTTGAGCTCAAAAACAGTGAGTCCCGCTGATTAACTCCATGTTTTTACTCCTTCTCTCCCTTCCTTCTTCCCATTCACCCTGTGCCCGGAAACAAGCTCTAACAGCAGATGCCCCCTAGCCCCGATCGAGTTCCCCGACGGGAAGGGTGGTAGCTTCGCCGGCGAGTGGGAGCGGTTCGAAGGCCGCGCGGCGGGTGAGCACCAGACCGACATGTACTGGAACATTTACGGCTGCCACTCGGGCGGCACCCACAGTATGTCCCAGTTTTTGTTCAGTACCCCAAAATTGCTCCCTCCATTCCCTGCCTGCCGTTGTCTTTGTCGTTGCGCGTTCCTTCTTACCAGCCCGTTCTACCTACTAATCAGTCACCTCCACACACAGCTTTCCCCCTGTTCCAGCGGTACTGCCTCGAGCACGTCAACGCCACGCTGAGCGAGATGGGCGTGCTGAAGGGCACCACCACGGAGCCCTTCTCCGAGATCTGGATGGGCCAGAAGACCGGCGCGCTCGCCAAGCCGGGCAAGAGCCTACCGCCCTTGGATGACCAGGGTCAGCAGTATATACTCGGCCGCAAGGGCGTCAGGCTCGATAACCTCGAGCTTTGATCCCGTCAGGTGCCTGCAGATGCACACTACGTGCAAGTGCTTGGCTTTGCGACCTCGGTAGTTTGGACATCTGGGTCGACAGCATGGAGTACGGGGTGCAGTCTGCGTGGATGGGAAGACGTGACGTCTTGGAAAGAGATATAGGTATGCTAGACTGGCGCCGAATGTGGCTTGATGATAGAGATTTCTTGAATGCCCTTTCGTCTAGGCGGATAGGTCGACGCTCGAGACGACTATAGACCTGTTTGGGGACGAAGTATAGGTTGTGGTCTGGTTGCATACTACTCAATAATAGCGCTTCCTCTTGCGTATACTCCCAATTATCCCCAGGGTATCAATCTCCCAAGATAAACTTGCAATGTGACCAAGCAAAATCATTCAAAAGGGTAAATACTTACGTTTCTAGAGTCTTGTAATCTCGTAGAAGTTGGGTCAGTAAGTATGTGGAAACCCAAGCGACTAATTAGTCTGGAAATAAAGGCTTGAAAGGAACTGAATAAGAGATATGATTCAACTCTCTTTCATTCGACTTGTATAATACTAGCACTTCTTACAATCAGAGTCCCTCCAAAGGCTCATCGGTTCCAGTAATTTAATACTATAGACTCTATAGTATTTAGAGATATATAAATATATTTGCACCGTTTCTATATTTGCTTCGCCCTTTTCCCATATAGATATCACTACCTAAGTCGTCACTTTGCATGGCCTTTCGCAAAACTGTCACCATTATAATTCTAACCATGGTAGTTACCTATTGTACCTAGCCGGGCCAGTGCGCCTTGCCTTTCTAGGAGCTGATTTCTTCCCGCACACTGCATTCCTTTCACTCTCTCTTCCCCTCCTTCATAGACAAACAAACGTATGCCAGTACCCTAACTTCTAGTCCGCGACAGTCACCTAAGCACCATTGGCTGACAAAAGAGGGACAGACGACCCATCATTATCGGCGACCATCTTCCCCTCGGTCTGAAGGTGCCTCATCTGCAAGACCGCGCGGAACTCATCCGCTACCCCACGGTAGTCACGCGGCCGGCTCGGAACGAACATATCGGCCAGGATGTTGCCCTTACGATGAGTGCGAACCCCGAGGTCGCCCAATAGCTGGTCAAGATACTATGCAGAAGACGGAGTTAGCGGTGCCCAGGGTGGAAAGAATGAACACCTAAGCACGACGAGGCTGGCATCGTCGGAAAGAGAGGAACAGGAAGAAAATATGGGAAGCAATACTGACCGACTGGAAGTCGAACACGGCATAGGAGTGCGTCCTGCCGATCCCAGGGTACCGCTTCCGCGTCCAGGTATTCCAGAGCGCCGCCTCCCTCTCCATGTCGGCAAGCCCAGGGACGTCGAGCAGGCCGAGCATGAAAGCGACGCCCCAGAGGGACTGCATCTCGACGACCAGCGGCGTGGACACGGTGTGCAGCATGCACAGGAAGAACAGGGAGCGGTCCCCCTGGGCCGCGAGGTAAGGGGAGATCAGGCGGCGGTAGTGGCGGGAGGGTCCCTCCGCCGACGACTTCCTGGACCCGAGCGCTTTGCCGTCGAGGCCGGGAGGAGGCCGGCTGAGCACGGGGAGCAGCTCGTCGACGGTGTCGCTGGCTTCGGCCTCGATGGCAGCCCACCTTGCCTCCTCGTCCGAGCCGACAGCGTGGGCGGCCAGCCCGCACAGCGGCTTGAGGTCGTCGCCGAAAGCACGTGAGGACTTGCCAAAACCCGTGCACATGATGATCGTGTCGGTCTGGAACCGCTCGCCACTGCGCAGGACGACGGTATTGTCGTCGGCGAGCGAGTCGATCACCCCACGGTGCACGGTGCAGTCGCCGGCGTGAAACACCTTCCAGTAGTCCGGCACGCTGGCGGCCCCGAGGCCGCTCGCCGCCCAGAAGATGCTGCTGCGCGTCAGTCGTCGTCGTCGTCATGATCCATCTCACCCACGAGGCGCCACAACGGCAGGAACACGTACCCATTGTCCCGCGAGACAGGGCGGAGCTTATCGGCTTTGGGCGACTTGTTGTAGCCGTTGGACCAGACGGCGATGTGATTGACCGTCTTCCACCAGGCACCGGCTATGGCCCGGCCGATGCGCGTCTTGTGGAAGAACTGATAGCCCGGGCCGTCGGTGTGCATGATGCTGGCGCCAAAAAGCTGCAGGAACCTTGTGCTCACGACCTCCATGCTGTTGAAGATGCCCAATATGGTCGGCGGCATCATGGACAGAGGGCCCGAGCCGCCGTCGCGGATGACCCAGTTGACCCTCTTGCCCGCCTGGAGGAGCAGGAAGACGGTATCAAAGGCCGACTTGCCACCCCCTACCACGGTGACGCTCTGCGTCTTCTCAATCAGGTCGAGATGCTTGCCCGTGTCGGTGGAGTGGATGATGGGCGCGCTGAAAGCGGCCGCCTGAGGGTAACGAGGCACAACGGGCTCCGAGATGGCGCCGGCGGCCCAGATCAGCTTGTCGCACTGGAGCGTGCCAGGCCTGGCCCCGGAAACGTCGAGCGTCCACCCGTTGCCCTCGGGGAGGCGCTGGAGCTTCTGGACGGAGCACTGCAGGCGCGCACGCCGGGTGAGGCCGAAGTCTTCGGCAAACTCGCAGAGGTAGGTATGGATGGTCTTGCAGGAGATGTACCCATCTGCCGTGATGCCTTCATCGCGCATGGGATAGCACGAATACTCAAACAGGCCGAGCTTGGTCTGGGCGTAGAGCGTGGGATATAGGCGCTCCTGGGCCCATGTCCCACCCAGTGTCGCCTGGTTGTCGACAATAACCAGGTTGGCCTCGGGCACGAAGTCAAGGTATGTCTTGGCGGCTATCAGCCCGCTCCAGCCTATTAATTTGTCAGTCAGTCAGTCAGTGATTGCATTGACAGCATGGCATGGCATGGAAGGCAGCATTGAGATGAAGCATTTCATACCGGCGCCGACGACGACCACGTCCACTTTCTCGGATTGCATTATCGCTTGGGTAAAGTTTGATTAGGAGGCAACGAAATGAGTTATTACTGCACCGAGAGGCCATATCTCAAGGTATACATGGGAAACGAAAATAAGGGCCGTCAGTCTTGCTCGGTCGCGGATGCACAACTCGCTCTATGGTACAATCGTACCACTCTAGCCGTCCACTGTTTGGGCGGAGAACCCGGGGCGAGAATGTGGTCGGTCGGTCGGAGACGGAGGACCGGCCAAGCGCGCGGAGTTGCGGCCGGAGGTACGGAGGTGCGGGCCCCGTCGACAGTCGACAGGGTCGGCAAATGGCGCCGCCTATACTTGCTCATCTAAGGGTTCGACGCCCCTTCCAAAATCCAAAGGGACTCCCGAAGAGGTTCGATGCACTCCTCAACCCTCTCCAACCCTTTCCAGCCCTGTGTGTCGCCAAGCTGATCCGCATCCATCGATCGTTCCGAGCCCAGGCGAATTACTGAGCAAGGTCGAGAAAACCGCAACAATGGCTCGCGTGAAGCTCGACTCGGCTCTGACAGCCATGGGCGCTCTCACGTTTCTCCTTATTTGGGGGGTTATCATGGTGCTCAAAGGCACCCTCGCGACCATGTTGCGAGCAGCGTGGAACGGGGGCTTTGCGAATGGAGATCCTCTGCAGACGGTCTACACGGGAATACTTCCCGTCGACTTTCTATTTCGCTTCCTAATGACCATGTTTGCGCCTTTGACCCACCTCAGGTTCCTGTCCGGCTATTTGATGCTGGCTGAGCTGACCGTCATGATTCTGGTCTTCAACATGGTCGCTATAGTCGAATCCCAACGTGCGGATCGATCCAGCTTATTGCGCTTGTGAGATAATAAAAGAGTCCCCGCCATTTGCCTTGACGAATCCGAACACTTCACTGACTCTTCCACGTCTGGACGTCTTGCAGCCCCTTATTCTGGAACACGGGCTATAACTGGGTCGGCGTCGCAGTGGCACAGCCCTTCTTCGCACGCAGCTACGTCCGGCTGGACGCGCACAAACGAGTGCAGCCCCTGCCGAGGGCCTACGCACTGGCGCTTCCAGCAACGACAATCTTGAACTGGGCCACCATCCTCTTCATGCTGCTGCCAGCCTGGACCTCGCTGCCGACTATCCAAGCCCACAGGGTCATCGTCTTGTACTTCTTCCCGGGGCCCCTCGTCATCCTCGGCTTCCAAGCCCTCGCCACGCGGGCCCTCGCCTCCAGCCCCAAGGCTCTCTCGTCCATCACCAACCCAGTCTCGGCCACCTACCTCCTCAACGGCCTCATCAGCGCCGCGGCCCACCTCGCCATACTTATCCACACCGTCGCGGCGCCCGACGCCGGCCTGCGGCGCTCCTACGTGCCGGACTTCGCCGCCGTGCAGCCCGGCCAGGTCGACACCTTCTACGAGGGCACCCACCTGTTCATCCAGATCGACGTCATCGTCACCGCCCTCGTGGTCCTCATACTCGGCGCCGTGATGCTGGGCGATGCCGGGCGCGCGCAAACGGGGCCCGCCGGCGGGTCCTTCGGTGTCCTGGTCGCCATCAGCCTCGTCCTCGGCCCCGGCGCCGGCATGGCGTACGCGGCGTATGCCAAGGAGCGAAGCATCGAGCGGGCGGTCGCGGCTAAGAGCCTCTAGGTGAGATCCCCATACGCATTCGGGCACGCCTTTGCCCTAATGATCCATAGCACGGTCGTCCTCGTCGTTGTTTCCATTTCCAGTCAATACGCACCGCGCCCTACGAGGACGGGGGGTCGGCACCCGGCGGTGATGGCACCGTTGCCGTGCTTTTTCTATTGTGGTGGATAGAAGTACAGACGGAGAAGGTCGAAATGTCTTGCGTACGTTCCAGTTGAGCGCAGCCGGTCTCAGGGGTCGATGTACTTAGTTAAGCGTCAACTGGTGCGCTGGTGTCAAACCTGTGCACTCAGCACACGAAAGTCTGGCCATGTTTCTTTATTAAACTCAATATAAACATACTATGACTGGCTACACTTTCATATCTGTTTCGAAGCACTTCCAATAACAATTCAATTGAGGTTGCATTGCTGGATTTACATAAATACAATCGATAAAAATGTTCATACAAATGACGGTTCATTCGATTAGTAGAGCCAACTTCAGCGATATAACCAACTTGCGAATAGAAATTGCATTATAACAAAGCTTTCTTAAAGTATACTAGCACGTATCACGTTTGTACAGTTTGGATAGTGAGATTGTTGTTAATTTGAAAACTGTATTGGACGAGTTTTCTCGTTCTCTATACCAATCTGAACTACATCTGGAGCGTACGCCAAGTACTTCCTTTCATTCAAAAGTTTCTCTTAGAAGTACCTGCATACTATCTCACTTACCGCCCCCCTCTCCCAATACCAGAACGTATTTCTTTTAAGTACGTCTAATTTTCTAGAGGTACATCTAATTTCTGAAATTGGGTTAGCATCCAGACGCCAGCCACCCCGTCAGCAAACCGCATCCCGTCTTATAACCAACCCCCGGGCCTGCGGTGCCGCATATGTACGGTGTGCGGACCGCACTGCTGACTAGCGGCCAAGCGGACTCCGTCGTGAGATTCGCTCCGTGTACATCCATCCATCCACCCTGGCTGGAGTGCCATCCAGCCTCGCGGAAGAACCCGGAAAAGAACTCCCGTCGCCGGTCTCGGTCCTTAGGCTGCATCTCCCTTGTTGCCCTCTACGGGGGCTGTCGGCCGAGCATCCGCAATAAGGCGGCGCCTGTACTACCGGCTGCGACTGGCGCACGTGCTGGGGTTTCCTTCCGGCCTGCCTACCTTGCGCACGTGTACTTGGAGGCGTGGTTACGAGGGTCGCAGGATTGATCGCGGGCCATGCAGCCGCTGCGCGGTGGCGACTGAGAGTGAACCGGCACCATGGTCCCGTGTTGACCACCAGAGGCCCGGCCGGTAATGCATCGGGGCGTAGAAACGGCGTGGAAACGGGACGGACTCACAGCATGCCGCGCTGTCCATAGGTGTCTGCTGGTAGTATGCAAGTAAGTTGTGCAAGTAAGTGTATAACAGATTGCCGAGCCACCTTTATAGGCAGATCACCTACCTCTACTTTAGGCATCTCTGACCAGCCTTCCCAGGACGAGCAAGACAGGTCAAGACAGGACAAGACAGACAAGACTGACAAGATAGACAAGTTAAACTAGACTTACAGCGCGATTTTAACCTCTTTCAACCTCACCTTTCGGCCATCTCATCGCTGCCGTCACCATGCCCGGTCGTCTCCGGACCTCGAGGTCGTCGTCGACCTCCCAGGGAGAGCGCTCCGACGGCACTGGCATGTCCAGCGTGAACTCGATGTTCGACATCGATGACTACCCAGCCATCTCATTCCCTGGCTATGCCGAGAAGCCCCTCAAAGACCAGCTGGAGCCCATTGCGGTGATTGGCATGGGTGAGTCTTGATGCAGTTCCCTGTACTCCCCGTTCTCTTCTCAGAGCATCACTTGTACTTGAGTGAGAGCCGGGATGTCGATTTCTAGATTGACTCTAACACCGAGATTGCCACCAGGATGCCGCTTGCCTGGCGACGTTGCTTCTCCGGCTGGGTTCTGGGACATGATCATGAACGCTGGCACCGGCAATACACCAAAGGTGCCGGCCGACCGCTTCAACATCGATGCCTACATGCACAAGAACAATGACCGGCCCGGCAGCTTTGGCGTCCTGGGCGGCTACTTCCTGAACGGGGATCTAGGCAACTTTGACCCGGCCCTCTTCAACATCACGCCCGTCGAGGCCATGTGGATGGATCCCCAACAGCGAAAGCTGCTGGAGGTTGTTTACGAGTCGATCGAGTCGGCAGGCGTCAGCCTCGAGGCCATCTCGGGGACACGCACCGCCGTGTTCGCGGCTACTTTCACGGCCGACTGGCAGCAGATGTCGTTCAAGGAGCCGTCGTTCCGGCACAGCCTGGCGGCGACGGGCGTCGACCCCGGCATTCTCAGCAACCGCATCAGCCACGTGTTCAACCTACACGGGCCCAGCATCGTGGTCAATACGGCGTGCTCTTCGTCGGTCTACGCGCTTCATAATGCGTGCAATGCCTTGCGTAACAACGAGTGCGAGGGCGCGCTCGTAGGCGGTGTGAACTTGATCATTACTGTCGACCAGCACATGAATACGGCCAAGCTGGGCGTGCTGTCGCCGACGTCGACCTGCCATACGTTTGACGAGAGCGCAGACGGCTACGGGCGCGCCGACGCGGTCGGGGCCGTGTACCTGAAGCGACTATCGGACGCTGTGCGCGACGGCGACCCAATTCGCGGCGTAATTCGGTCCAGCGCCGTTAACGCCAATGGCAAGGTGCCTGCTGTCGGTATCACCCACCCCAACCGCGAGGGCCAGGCCGACGTGATCTCGCAGGCCTATAAGCGCAGCGGCGACCTCGACCCGCGGCTGACGGGCTACTTCGAGTGCCACGGAACAGGGACGGCGATTGGCGACCCCCTCGAGGTGCATGCCGTGTCGATGGCCATGAACAAGGAGCGCGACCCTGCCGAGCACGACCCGCTGTGGATCGGCGCCGTCAAGACCAACATTGGCCACAGCGAGGCGGCGTCGGGGCTGTCGGCCTTGATCAAGGCCATTCTCATAGTGGAGCGCGGCGTGATCCCACCGACCCGTGGCTTGGTCAAGCCCAACCCCAAGATCAACTGGAAGGAGTGGCAGGTGCGCGTGGCGACCGAGCCGACGCCCTTCCCGCACCACCTGCCTGTGCGCCGCGTCTCCATCAACAGCTTCGGCTACGGAGGCACAAATGCGCACTTGGTCATCGAGGGCGCCGACTCTCTCGTAAGGACGCCCCAGGGCTCTAGGTATACATACGTCGACAGCAATGCGCCCCGCAAATTGCCGGCGCCCCGTCGTGCCATCGAGCGCAGGCGGCCGTTCCTGCTACCCTTCTCGGCCCACGACAAGGCCACGCTGAAACGCAACATTGACGCCCATGCGGCCGTTGTCGACCGGTACTCGCTGCATGATCTCTCTTACACCCTGGCCAACCGCCGCAGCAACCTAGCCAGCAGAGCCTTCACCGTGGCCAGCCACACTACCGTCGGTAGTGTCTTTGGCGACGCCGCCCGTACCGCCTTTTCTTTTGCCGACAAAAAGAAGACGCCAACGGTCGGCTTCGTCTTCACCGGCCAAGGTGCCCAGTGGCCGCGCATGGGCGCTGAGCTGATGGAGCAGTACCCAAGCTTCCTCCGCTCCATCCGCCTCCTTGACCTTGCCCTCGGCGACCTCCCTGACGGCCCCGATTGGTCCATCGAGGACGCCTTGCTGGATGGTCCCGAGACATCCCGGGTCAACGAGGCCGAGTTCTCGCAGCCACTGTGCACCGCCGTCCAAGTTGCTATAGTACAGCTTCTGGCATCGTGGGGCGTCCGTCCGGTCGTCACCGTCGGCCACTCGTCTGGCGAGATAGCGGCCGCATATGCTGCCGGACTGCTCTCGGCCAAGCAGGCTATTGTCGCCGCCTACTACCGCGGAAAGGTGGTCAAGGACGTCAACACAGGCGGCGCCATGATGGCCGTGGGCCTCGGGGCCGAAGCCGTTGCGCCCTATCTGGCCGACTTATCGGACAAGGTTGTCGTTGCCTGCCACAACTCCCCGGCTGGCGTGACGTTGAGCGGCGATGCTGATGCGCTGGCCACGGTGCAGGCTCAGCTTGAAGCCGAGAAGATCTTTGCCCGCCAGGTCAAAACCAATGGCAAGGCTTATCACAGCCACCACATGGCCCCGGTGGCCCAGAGCTACGAGAAGCTTATCCGGGCGGCCAGCACCCACATTGCCTTTGACCTGCCCCTGGAGACGGAAGCGACGATGGTGTCTTCGGTCACGAATGCCATCGTACCAGCTGGAACGATCCTAAACGAGGCATACTGGAGCGCCAACCTGCGTAGCCCAGTACTATTCAATCAAGCCGTCCAGACTATCCTGACGAGCGAGAAATTCAGCCACGTCGACTTGCTCATCGAAGTTGGACCCCACTCGGCTATGGCGGGACCCATCAAGCAGATCAAGGCGGAGCTCAAGGCAGAGAAGCTCGACTACCTCCCAACGCTGCTGCGAAGCCAGGACAGCGCCGTCCAGCTCCTCAAGACGGCCGGCGAGCTGTTTCTGCGCAACTACCGGCTTGACATGGGCCGGGTCACATGGGTCGAGACGCCATCAATGCTTGGGGCCAAGCCCAGTGGCACACAGGGACGTACCATCGTGGACCTCCCGCCCTACCAGTGGAATTACGCCAAGCCCTTGTGGGCAGAGAGCCGCGCGAGCCGCGAGCAGCGTCTGCCGCCGTTTCCTCGTCATGATGTGCTGGGACAGCTTGTTATTGGCTGCTCGCTGGCCGAACCGACATGGAGAAACGTGCTCCGGGCGCGCGACTTGCCCTGGCTCAAGCACCACTCCCTTGGCGGCGAGTCCGTCTTCCCGGCCGCCGGCTATTTCTCCATGGCCGTCGAGGCCATCACACAGCTGCAGGAACTGGCAGAGAAGTCTGCGTCCGACATTGCAGCCTATGTGCTGCGCGACGTGACCATCAACAAGGCGCTCGTGACGCCAGACAACGACGACGGTGTAGAGGTTATGCTGAACATGCGCCATGCAACGCTGGACGGAGGCAAGTGGTGGGACTTTGGCGTATCCTCGGTGGACGGGGAGGGTGTCCAGAAGGAGCACATGACGGGAAGCATCAGCATCCGTACAGGGCCTGCAGATAAGCCCAAGCCGCGTGTGGTACCCGATTTCCCGCAGCGCGCCACCGGCAAGGCCTGGAATCAGGCCCTGCGCCAGGTCGGCTTCGACTACGGCCCAACATTCCAGGACATGGACGATATACGCTTTGACGGGAAGCACTACGAGGCCAGCTGCCGGACCAACGTCAAGCAGCAAGTGGACGAGACCCTGGGCGAGTCGCGCTACGTGCTGCACCCGGCGTCGGTCGACTCAACCCTACAGCTGTGCATCGCCGCCATCTACGCCGGGCGCACCACCGCAATGGACTGCGGCGTCGTGCCTGTGCAAATGGACGAGATGACCATCTGGCCGCCGACCAAGGCGCAGGTGGCGGCGCAAAAGGGCAGTGCCTACGCGTGGGTAGACCGGCGCGGTATGCGGACCTGCGAGACCAGCGTGCAAATGTTGGCCGACGATGGCGATATGGTCATGGAGATTGTCAAGGTGCGGACGACCAGCTATGAGGCTGCGGTGCCCCAGAAGCTGCACGCCGACCTGCAGGAGGCACCGTATGGGGAGATGAAGTGGGATCTCGATATCGACAGTCTCGAGACGGGCGCCGGCGCGCCTGTCGATGCCATGACGGTGAATCGGTTGGCTAACTTGGCTCTGTTCAAGCGTCCAGACACCAACGTTCTGCATATTGGCCCCTCTTCGATTTCGGATGCCGTCCAAGTCTTGCGCGAGGACCCCCGCGCGTCGTATACCATTGCGGCTTGTTTTACCGACAACGAGGTGGAAACGGCCCAGGCCCATCTGAGCGAGTACCCCAATGCCAAAGTTGTCAAGCTCAGCCTAATCGACGACCTGGAGGAGCAGGGTTTCAAGCCAGATTCGTATGATCTCCTAATCCTCGCCGCTGGACAGGCTCCTGCGACCGAGACGCTGGCTACATTGCGTCGGTTTGTCAAGGATGGCGGACGTGCCATCTGGGAATTCGACGGAAAGGCTCCTGATGTTGATGACCTCACCACCGCTGGATTTGGCAGCATCGACTTCGCCTCGCAAAGCAAGACGGGCAGTACCGTGGCTCTGTCCACCGCCGCGGTGGTGACGACGACGAAACAGCAATCTGAGTCTAACAATGTTCGCGCCGGCACCCAAATCCAACTGGTCTATCGCAACAAGCCGGGTGACGTTGTCCACCAGGTTATGCTGAGCCTCGAGCGTTTTGGCTGCAGTGTTGAAGTGGGTAGCCTGGCCGCTTGCCGCGATGCAAAGCCCAAGGAGCACGTCATAATGCTAAGCGATCTGGAGGACTCGGCTCTTCTCTCGACGCTGACTGAGACGGACCTTGCCGCCATCCAGAGCATCACTAATTCGGCCTCAACCCTTCTGTGGGTAACGGCGGGTGGCCTCCTGGAGGGCAAGAAGCCTGAGCACGCGATGGTTTCGGGCCTAGCACGCTCCGTCCGTTCTGAGCAGGTGTCCCTGGACTTCAGAACACTGGACCTAGACCGAGAGACCATCAACCCTAGCGACATCCCCAGCGTCATTGTCAAGGTCGCCAAGCTGCAGCTGGCCGAAGAGGAAGCGTCGTCGAGCTCGGGATCGCTGCAGCCGGAGCGCGAGTTCTGCGTCTCTGGCAGTAACACGTACATCAGCCGGCTTGTCCGAACTCCCCTTCTCAACGACGTCTTTTCGGCATCCCAGAATACTAAAGACAAGGCTTTCGCCCCGGGCGATCACATCTCGGGTAGAATTCACCAGGGCAAGATTGTCTTCCAGGAGCAGGCCGGAGAGGACCACATGCAGCCTGGTCACGTCGAGGTACAAGCACGCTGTGGAGCCTTGACCAAGGAAGGAGTGCTTGTTATCACCGGCGCTGATTACCCCGCGACGTTTAGCCACGCCGTCGGCGGCATCGTAACGCGCGTCGGGTCCGGCGTCACGTCCCACCAGGTCGGCGACAGGGTCATCGGCTTCCACGCCGACAAATTCTCCAGCTTCCAGCAGATCCCGGAGACCATGGCGACCAAAGTCGAAAGCAACGACGCCATGGAGGCCAGCGTCGGCATGCTCATGTCGTACATGGCCGCTCTGCACGGTCTCGAAACACTGGCAGCCGTCAAATCTGGTGACAACGTCCTCATTCTCCATGGCACCGGCAGTGTCGGCACTGCTGCTATCCGAGTGGCTCAGATGAGCGGTGCGGTGCCGTTCGTTGTTGTCAACTCGGATGCGGAAGTCGAATTCCTCACGTCTAACATCGGCCTGGCCAAGACCAATACAATTCGGCTGTCAGATAGCACTTCAATTGCCCAGCGCTTGGTGAATATGACAAACGGCAAAGGAGCCGACATTGTCTTCAGCGCTGGGTACGTCGACAAGGGAGACGCTAGAGAGGCGTGGCGCCACATTGCTCGGTTCGGGCGCTTCGTCGACGCCGGCCGCAAGCACGTGCTGAGCCGCAACGCTCTCGATACGGTCCCGGTGGCTCGCGGCGCCAGTTACCTGTCCTTTGACCTGCTTGAGCTTCATGAGAGCCGTCCCGAGGCGCTCGCTGCCATGATGCCTCGAATTGTCCAGATGGCTCGGCAGGGATCCATCGTGGCTCCCGGAACGGCAACACGCATCAACTTGGCCGACATCAACAATGCCGTAGCGAGCTTCTCGGACGACTTTGGAGTGCCAAGCACCGTTGTCGTATATGAGCCCTCGGAGACGCCCATCCATGTTCTGAGCTCGCGCGCGCCAGTCAACTTCAGCCCTGACGCGACTTACCTTCTCGTCGGCTGCCTCGGAGGTCTGGGCCGCAGCCTGACGTCCTGGATGATGGAGGCTGGCGCCCGGAGATTCACCTTCCTTTCACGGTCGGGAACCGACAGCAAGTCGGCCGCCAAGCTTGTTGCCGACATTGAAGCTGCGGGTGCCATTGTTCAAGTTGTGCGGGGCGATGCCACGTCGCGAAGCGATGTTGTTCGCGCCGTGCAGGGGGTGTCGTCCAAGCACCCCATCCGCGGTGTTGTTCACGCTGCCATGGTTCTCAGAGTACGTAGCCGTCCCCCAAGCCCCAAGCCCTAAGCCCTTTCAAAACCAAGTGAGTTACTTACTGACATGTCCGCCTCCCAGGATGGTCTCTTCCACTCGATGCCTTTTGCCGACTGGAAGACAAGCGTTGAGCCCAAGATTGTCGGGGCCGTCAACCTACACTCGGTCTTGTCCCGAAGCCCTCTGGACTTCTTCATCATGACCTCGTCCGTCTCGGGAGTCTTAGGCACGCCCGGCCAGAGCAACTACGCGGCAGCCAACAGCTATCTCGACTCGCTGGCTCGCCACCGCCGAACCCAAGGAGACAACCAGACCGCTATCTCGCTGGTGCTCCCCATGGTCCTCGGTGTTGGCGTCGTGGCCGAGAACGCCGACCTTGAGGACGCGCTGACACGCAAGGGCATGTACGGCATAGACGAGGAGCACCTCCTCGAAAGCTTCGAGGCCGCCGTCATGGCTTCCAGCACGACGACCGCCGCCGACATTGCCCCATCCGACCATATCGTCGTGGGCCTCGACCCGTCCCGGCTGCAGAGAGCCATCAACTCCAACGAGGCGGGCGGCGACATGGACTGCTTCTGGATGGCCGACACGCGCTTCTCTCACGCCGCGCACGACATCCGGTCAAGCGACAGCGCCGGCGGTGCTGGCGGCGCGGGCGGCAGCGGGCAGAGCATTCTCGCTACCATCAAGGCGGCGGCGAGCCCCACCGAGGCCATGCACGCCGTCACGGAGCACTTTGTCGACAAGCTGTCTCGCATGCTCCTCCTCGGCCCAGAGGAGTTCGAAGAGGTGGACGCGCGGAGCATTGCCGGCTACGGCGTCGATAGTATGGTCGGCGCTGAGATACGCAACTGGATCTTTGTCGAGTACCGCATGGACGTGCCCTTCCAGCAGCTGCTGGGCCCGACGCTGACGGTGCCCAAGTTTGCGGCCCAGGTGTGTGCGGCACACGGTGTTGTTGAAGAGGAGAAGTCGTAGGCGCAGTGCAGTGCAGTGCAGTGCAGTGCAGTGCAGGGTATCAGACAAGTTTCACAGTGTCATTCTTTTTATTACTTCCGGTTGCTTTGGGTTGATTGATACAAGGAATGGGGTGTAGGATATATAGTGCCATGTTTGTACATAGTACTTTGCAACAACCCATGCGCCTCTGTCACAGAAGGCGCGGCTCAAGCGCGTCAGGAAGGGCCCACGTGGGAGTCAAGGGTGTGAGTTAAGGAAGGCCCCACCCACCCGTGGACGGCCCATGCCGAGTCACGTGCTAACCCCACCATTTGATTTGTGGGGTTTACTGTGTAGACAATTCAATGCATTTATTTACCCAGGGGGGCCTAATTCGTGAGATCCTCACTATCGGAGCCGCTGGACGCAGCAGCTCGCTTTAATCAGAATGCGCCGCTACAACAGCATACCTATGTATTTATCCTCGATCTAATCTGTAAGTGGTTGCAAATTGCTAATTACATCGTGGTATTGGGCGCACCTACTCCGAGAACTTCCCCCATGTTCCAAGAGATACAACTGGGGTGTCATTCTGCCACTTCACAGGTGTCTTGTGTCTTGTCTCTAATACGATGCGGGCACATCGCCCAACCTCCTACCATCTGTGACAACAATATTACCCGACAGCCACGCGCCCGCCTCAGGTGCAAACCAGATGATGCAGCCCGCCATATCCTCGAGACCTCGACATTGACAGGTTTGCCCGGCGGGACAGGAAAGAACCATGTATGGAAGAATAAGAGCCAGACGGCTGATGTGAAGCCTCCTAGGGACTCGAGAGAGGGAGAGTGCAAAGACAGCTCGGGAGGTGGGTTTGTTATGCCAGATACTTGGGACTGGTCGGGGTGCATACATAGGTCAAGTAGTGGTGTTGCACGTGCCTACTTACCTATATAGGAGTGCTTTAACGTGAACGGTATCACGTGCGTAGTTGCGGAGGTTGATGGGACACACGTGGCTGTGGTGACATCTTCATTCTCTGCAGTAGCCAGCTCAGTGTCCCTTCAGCGTCTGTGACGGGCAAAGATTTGCTACTAAATGGCTCTACACCGCGTCTACTAATCACTCTGTCGCCGGTGGACAGGGACCAGACATCTGGAAGGCAGTTCTCGCTGCGCTGCAGGTGCCATCAAGCGTCGACACGCTTACATCCGTGTAGCTAAGCACACTGTATCCCATTTCTGCGGTCGGAGACAGACTCTTGGCTTACATGTGATCACCTCTCAACTGCACCCAAAAAGCTCAGCCTAGGCACCACTTGCTCTAGGCTTGCACCGTATAGTATGGTGATCAATGTCTTGGATAACCCCTGCTTTCAGACTCCCACGGCCCAGACAAAGACCTTTTACTAAGGACCATACGCCACCAAGGAACCCAATAGGTGGAAAATTCAGTGGGCTTCGGCATTGAGTGCAGCAGGGACTTAGGTTTATGTTGCTTTTGAATGATTTCAGTATCTGGTCTTCAACCTCCCACCATTTCCAACCCCGGCGCCTGGCCCTCCTTGCCCCTTGATAATCAGCTTGGCGTAGAGGAATGATAGCACCTCAGAACCCTCCTAATTGCGCGTTTGCCGGTCGTCAGCCCATTTAGTCCCAACCTCAGAACGATGTCGGAAAAGTTTGCTTGGTCTCGCCCAAATCGACCGTCAAAATGTCTCTCCAAGACACTGGGCTTACATGTACCGTGGATTGGAAAGCAGCTTGCACGTGGAGCACCGAGATTGATTGCGGCTGAATCACAACAATGCACGCAATACTGATACGTCAATTTGCCCAGATCTACGTTGAAGAGCGTGAGGGGCTCGCCCCAACACAAGACAAACGGCGAACGCCGTTGCGGGCAACGGCACCTGTGCAATGATGCATGTGCTTGGGCGAGAGCCACTTGATGAGAGCCGGGGGAAGTCCCGCGAGCCAAGCTTTGGTCAGAGCTAGCAAAAACATTAGTGTTTACGTGAAGCTCACTCAGGCAGCATATAAGTGACCGCGGTCAGGACGGTCTGGCCACCTTGTGTAATACATAGTCATCGTACACATAATTATTCAACAACGCGATTTCGCACAAATAGTAACTGAGCCTAGAGCCTCAGGGCTGGTACTCGCGACACGTACGAGGACTCATAATGAGCAAATGGCAAGCAGCAAACACTACGTCATTAATGGCCGATCTGAATGTATTTCCCAGAACCGTGTTCCCGGGTCTGCAAGGGTGCGTTCCCCGCGTTATGTGACAGTAAACGCCTGATTTGGCGGAAGGACATTCATCCTTCATATATCGTGCGGCTGGGAGCTACCTTGTAGAATATAGTGATTATCAATGTATCTTGGCCACCTCGAGGATATTAGAATGCGGCAAAATTGCTTGAGGGGCAGTACATCAAACCAGCAACTCTCAACATTTGAACCCAGCCGAGAAAAGGAATTCGAATATGAGTTCGGGCACCTGGAGTGGATACAGGCTTTCAGGCCTTCTGCCTCCTAAGGTTCATCACAAATAAATAAATCATTTTATGTATGGAGCTTTCCAATGTTAGGATGCCTGGAAGAAGAAGGTGGGTAGCATACTCCGGATCATCGGACAAATCGCCAACTGAGTTGTTCCTTGAGGGTACTTGGGGATATGTCAATCCACGGACCCTTGTTGAGTCTGTATATCCATCATTTGAATGGTCTCCTTAACTCTCTGAATCAGACCGTCACTGAAAAGGTCAAGAATATGGCTTCAATATGCGGTCTGGCAAAAATATACGTAGATGGCTGCATCTCTTGGGCTGTAAATCTAGCAAGGAAGCTCCGGAGAGTC
This sequence comes from Cytospora leucostoma, assembly GCA_003795295.1. Lineage (NCBI taxonomy): Eukaryota > Fungi > Ascomycota > Sordariomycetes > Diaporthales > Cytosporaceae > Cytospora > Cytospora leucostoma. The sequence goes on from LKEB01000080.1 coordinate 91,081, forward strand.
GGGAACGCCCGAACAAGGAAACCGCATCTCAGTCTCTTTGCTTCTAGACTGTGCTTTGGGTAGGCAAGCTGCGAGGTCTATAGCCGTCGACCAGTTAAGGTTGACGGGAACGTGGTAGGATGCGACCGGTCAGCTTACATAGCTATGGTATGACTACCTAAGCAGTTTTGTTGCATGAGGTACAGTGAGCTGCCCATCTGAGACCTACCTATTGTGGCAAGGACAATCTTCTCCTAGATATCCAAGGCTTATCATGACTGAATTTGCTCATTTGGAATCAATACCCGGGGATAAGTCACTAATGCCCAGTCTTGTAGGGATTGCCCTGCCCTCAAAACACTGCTGTATTCGGGGTAGAGCAGAACTTAACCCCCACGAAGGATTCGAGAACAGTTTGCCAGCGGTTTGACCTGCATTCTGTCTCCACCGGGCAGCATGGCATTGATAAGAAAATAGCGAGGCCATTGGGCTGTTTACGTGTAATGTTGGCGAAGCTTACCTGGATTATGGTATTTGGATGCGGCTTGCATCAAGGTAGATTGGCAGCGTACAATACTGGAAACTCCCCTTCACCTATAGCTCTCGACCAAAGTTCTTGATCCTCTAGACCTATAACCACAACCCCATCTGACTGTCACCCCTTGGACCAAGCCATGAACTGAGCAATCCAATAAAGTCTCCTGGTATGAGGCTATCAATCGATACTATCACCATGCCCAGGAAAAGTACGCTGATGGTGTTGTCGCATCGTGAAGTTATCGCTATTGATTGCGGCCCTCACTGGCTTGGGACTGCCCAGGTGGTACTTCTGTAGTTTAGCTTGGTACCTTCCTGAGTAGGTATAATAGCATGACCTTTGCTGACTAAAACTGGGATGCAAGCACTTTAACCGACCATTGGCACTCTTGGCACTTTTGTAACTCCGAAGCTACTCTTCCCCTCAAACTCACCCTCAACAAACAAAGAGCCCTTACATCTTTGAAGGCCACAACTTATACAAGCCAGAATCGATCCTTCGTCGTTTGTGCTGACGTGGGGTTTGGAATATCCGTTGGGATTCCCGTAGGGTTTGGAATCCTCCCGCAGCGTCGAGTCCGACACTAACGGGGACATCCATCCATGATCTTTCTGTTGGCTGACGTGAGTTTGTGTCAACATTCCATTGAGAAAACAGCCGTGCACCTTTTTAATCCTCTAATCCTGCTGTGCAGACCGATATGGTTCCATTAAAGTAGTTCCGAACGCCTAACCACGTCGCACCGGGGTTTCTACTTCACCGGATTCATCGCCCGCAGTCGTGGAAGGCCCTGAGAGACATGCAACCCACCAGCACCAGCGGCAATTCGCTGCCGCCGCCGCCGCCGCCGCCGCCGGCGGACGAGGGACGCCGCGGACCGCACAGGCGACTCGCCTGTGACCCATGCCGTGATCGCAAGATTCGCTGCGACCGTCACCAGCCCGTTTGCGGCCGGTGTGCACGCCTGCGACATGATTGCACCTATTCGAGCCCATCAAAGACCACGGCCGCCAAGCAGGACCTGTCGAGGCTGCTGCTCCAGATGCACAGCCGGCTCGGTGAGTGTTACTGTTACTGTACCATGCAGCTGGAGCCCGAGCGAGGCCAATAGGTCCCACCGCGGCCCGCAGTGGGGCCCCCATATTTTGTCCGCGGGTGGGTGTGGAATAAGAATAACGAACGCTGACAGAATGCCATGCGTCGTTGCGTTGATTGTAGCACAAGCAGAAGCACAATTGGCGCAGAAACAGCCTGATGCTCAGCAACAGGATGTTCGTGCTCAGCCGGCGCCACCGTCACCGTCTTCGGCGTTGGATATGTCCGGGGCCTTTGACTGGCTGGGGCTGGGGCTGGGGCTGGACATGACCACTACCACCACCACCACTGCGAGCGCCGGCGCCGACACAGCGGCAAGACAACGCGCATCTTCATCTTGGCCAACCCCGATCTCGCCCATAATCGGCGGAAACCACGAGTTTGCTGCGCGAGACTTCTTGCCCAATGCAATGCTCGGAGGCGGAGAGCCCCAGTCCGACGCAGACATGTCCGACGCGTTTCTGCTCGACGCTCACGCCGACTGGTACGCACGGAAGATGGCCTTAGAACGCCGACTGACTGAGACTAACATGCCGGGATCAGGTCCAATATGAATTCTTCAACGCGCGGTTCGTCTCTGGGAGTGGGGGCCATGGCTTCGTCTTCAATTCTGCCCAGTGGCATCTTCCCTACGCAGAGCAACCAAACAAACACGGATTTTCGCGGCTATGTCGCCGAGACATCCAATGAGGCATCAAGTACAGTCTCGCCTTCTCTCAGCGACACCTCTTTACCAATCGACCTGTCGACACTGTAGGGCGCC